>JARQOC010000002.1:620661259-620862265 GCA_033576535.1 Allobates femoralis
GTGGCCTTTAGAAATATGTTTACTTTGGTGAGGTGTTCAGTACCTATTTCACCCGCTGTGTATGTTTGTCTGTTTAGTGGACGTTGTTACGACAGATCAGCTTAGTGAATATTGCCACCAAATTGTTTTTCATCTCTGCCACCTCTTCCTTCAAAACAAAGCAATCACTGATCTCAGGGAGACCAGTTCAAGAAATACTGCGGGCAGCCGGCTAAAGCGCTCAACACAGTGAATTCCTAGGTCCATTGCCCCCTGGGAATTTAGAATATGCAAATAAAGTCTGTGAGCCTCGTTTAGGAGTCTCAACACAGGACTAGCCTCTTCCTTGGTTGACATCTCTGATGATACTGAAGCTAGAGCAGGGCAAAGATAGAGGGAAAACAAGTTGCTGAGGAGATGTGCTGAACTACTCAACCATGCCAGTGTTGCACCAACCGCCTGTGTTTGGTTTGAACAGTCATTTATAAAGGTATCCTGGTTTTGTAACTACAGTTAGATCCCAAAATATTTGGTCGGTGAAAGAAGTTTTGCAAAACATATTTAGATACGTTAAATAATCAATATGAGTAGTGCAGATTTTCATGTTTAATTTGAGGGTACTCATATCCTAATTGTAGTAAGGGTTTAGGAATAACAGCTCTACAATGTGTAGCTGCCTCTTTTTAATGGGACAGACAGTAATTAGACAATTATCTAAAACGTTATTTAATAGGCTGTATGGGACATTTCTTTGTTAAACGTATAAGTAAGCAGGTAAAAGGTTTGGAGTTGATTCCAGGTGTGGCATTTACATTTGAAAGCTGTTGCTGTGAACCCACAACATATGATCAAAAGAGCTCTCTATGAAGAGAAACAGACCACCATTAGGCTGAAAAAAGAAAAGAAGAAATCCAACAGAGAGAGAGCCTAAATGTTAGGAGTGGCGAAATCAACAGTTTGGCACATTCTACAAATAACTAACAGCGCACCAATGAGCTTAGGATTTCAAAGGTCTGGACATCCATGGAAGACAAGTGGTCAATGATCAGTCCTTTGTATATTGAAGAAAAACCCATTTACAACATCAACTCAAGTGAACAACAGTCTTTTTAAAAAGGAGGTGTTTCAGTATCTAAGTTGTACCATAAAGAGAAGACATCATGAGATCAAATTTAGAGGATTCACCAGAGGTGAAGACATTAATCGGCCTTAAAAATAAAAGGCCAAATTAGACTTTGCCAACTAACATGAACAGAAGCCAGCCTAGTTCTGGAAAAGCATTCTTTGAACAGATGAATCTAAGAGCAACCTGTACCAGAATGATAGGAAAATTAAAGTCGCATGAACTCTGAAGTGTTCAGGCTATACTTTCTGTTCAGATTCAACTAAATGCAGCAAGATTGATGGGGCAATGCTTCACAGTACCGATGGTCAATGACCCAAAACATACTGTAAAAGCAAATGAGATTTTTTTTAAGGCAAAGAAGTAGAATATTCAGCAATAACCGAGTCAGTCACTAGAACTCAACTCCTTTTGAGTTGCATTTCACATGCATAAGGCAAAAAGAATAGAGAGACCCACAAAACAACCACAACTTAAGTCAGTTTACAGTAAAGACCTAGCAAAGCATCACAAAGGAGTAAATCCAGCATTTATGGGTGACAAACTTTAGAAAGTCATTGCCTCCAAAGTATTCTCTGCAATGTATTTAATAGGAACATTTTATTTATGGTAAAGTAAATTTGTCCTGTTACTCTAGAGTCCCTGGAATGAAGGTGATTTGTAGAAAAATGGTTGCAATTTCTTAACTTCTTTTAGAGGATATTTTTCTTCAACCCGTTTCATTGAACAGGAAAGTCTACTTCAGTTGTGTCATTCTGGTGGCTGAGGATCCAATGCACCACAGCCTAGGCTCACGTTGAAGGGTGATAACTAAGGCTGCCTTCAGACTTGCAGATGCCTCCGCAGCGTTTTGCAGAGGCATCTGCAAGTATCTGCATGCAGACCGCGGCCCCTATGTTTATAATGGAGCGCACGGCGGTCTGCAGATGCTTGCAGACCGCCGTGCGCTATCATTGCCCGCCATTAGTGATCTGTGCGCAGGCGGATGCCTGCGTACAGATCACACACTCTCGTCCGCACCAGGGAGCGAGATGTTGCGTCCCTGGTGCGGGCGAGAGTGTGTGATTTGTGCGCAGGCATCCGCCTGCCACAGATCACTAATGGGGGCAATGAGAGCGCACGGCGGTCTGCAAAGTCTGACGCGTTTTCATTTACTGGGGCGCGGTCTGCAGCAGATCCAGATGCCCCTGCAAAAGCTCGGAGGCTCACGTTGAAGGAGGTACTAAGTGACTACATTGCCTTCATTATAGTCACTGGTTTGGTTAGGTTTGTACTGGAAGGTAGCTGCCTGGTGCCATTCCAGGGCAGTCCCCAGCACTGCAGCAGCTGGCCACAAGGATCAGGAATGTAGGTACGGACTTGGGTGCAGGCAGGATGGTACTAGCAGGAAGGCTAGTATCGGCAGGCAAGTACTGGCGGGTTCTACAGTTACTGGAACACAGTTACAGTAAGCAGGCACAAGACGCAGGCACAGGATATGGGACCTGACAACTAGCAAACATGCATCTAGCAGAATGGACATGTTGATCACGTGCCTCCCTAATGGGAATTGTGCCTTAGTACTTGATGTCCTCCATTTATTGGCTATTGACACATACAAAGTAGGTGCTCTGCCCCTTTGAGAGGCAGGGAGTATGCACGCGCGTGTTCTAAATGCTCTCCAAGGAGATGCATGCCAGGCATCCGGGCAAGAAGCATGAGTGAGAGGCCATAACAGACGCCCCAGAGAGGGGATGTAACACGCTGCAGAGTGGTCGGGGGAGGGGGAGGTGAAGGCCGGTGAGAGGCTGATGCCGCTGGCATAACAAATTGCATCTCGAGTGTTTAGCTTTGAATGAAAAAAAAAAATGATGGCATGCAGAGCCCAAACCACAAAGATTTGGTCATCAGCCAAACTTTCTTGGACCTACCTATAAATCAGTCCTTCCCGTATGTCCTTCTTTTACCTAGTGAAGGTTACTTTTTAATGGAAGTTTCTTTTAAATAAAATCACTGTGTTAAATAAGTCAGAAAAATATGTTGGAAAATAATTTTAATGATCTATTGAAAATACGATTGACTTGCGTAAACTGGAATAATCTCTTTAGAAAATGTGTCCATATTTCAAGTATGTGAACTGAAATACACTGTAAAAATAAATAAGGTCCTGAAAGTCGTGTGTGGATCCTGCTGTTAGTGGTAAAAGGTTAACGTGCGAGGAAAGCTGGAACATGCTGATGCGGTTATTTTATAGATCTGGTGCGGAGAGAAGGTCAGATCCTCATAAACAGCCACGTACAGGAACATATTTGTGGTGGTCCGGAGGAAGTGACTAGTGAGACCCAATTCATTTGTATACTGGTCATGTACTGTCTCATCAGAGAACTGAAAGCTCTTGCATGCAGATTTTTTTTTTGTGTGAACTTATTCTTGAGTTTGTTGCATTTTTGAGGAATTATTGTTTTGTAAACTTTGTGAACCAAGATAAATTGTGACGCCAACAGCACAGCTTGACGATGCCTATCAGGGCGCTGCCGTCTGGAAAGAATCAAAATCTGTCTTTAATTTCTGATAAAGGATTGTAACTTTTTTGGGTAGCTCTCATTCACGTTCTCTTAGTCCCTGGCCAGTTATGTAGCATGCACGGCATTGTAAAAGGTGCTAGTCAGAAAGGCTGTTGCGTGTGGCAATTACTTTAGCTGCGGAACAGTCACACTTTATGGGATCATTGCACATAATAATTAATCTGTCCAATTAACTTCCCTGCATGTGGAATGCTCAGCATACGAACCCTAGGGAGATTTATTTTCTGTGTACACGGACAGCCAGACATGATGAAGCTATTTCCTCCACTACAGAGTGACTGCTTCTTTTATGAAGAGTTGCCTGCCAAGGACAAGATAAATAAACCTTCCGGCATGACCATTAAGTAATAAAGTTTATACTTGTTAGTTGATGGTACGGTTGATACTGATCATTGCATATATAGTTTGGAGTTGAAATTATTCAAAAGAAGACGCTAGTTTTGGCTAATCGTGCGCTGCCAAATTAAAATTGAGAAGATTCACATTCACCTCTTGCATTTTTTCACTTTAAAGTTTGCACCTTTTTGCTGTGTTTATGTAGAATTATATAATAAATATATATTATACATGGCAGGTAAAATAGGTATTAAAAATTTCACCAATTTTCTAAGTAAGGTACCAGTGGCATGAATATCTCACCAAGTGTCCGTAATAACTAGTGATGGGCAAACCCGGACGGATCTTTTTTAAAAGTCTATGTTCAGGACCGGACTTGACCTGAACTTGAGGTCTGTACCCTGAACTTGGACTTAAAAGTTATGAAATGGTGGCTGTAAATACTTCCACGCACTTGTTCTTCCAGGGCCACTCATTAACTTCTTAAATATTCACTTCGGTAGATGCTAGAATGAAAGAGCTGTTCCAGGTTACTGCACTGGCTCCAACAGCCAATCACAGACTCCCACTCTCAGTGACAGTGTCTGTGATTGGCTGTTGCACTGCTAACACATTCTGCTGGTGTCTGTGATTGGTTGCCTTAGGCAATGAACCTGATGTCCTAGTAGTGTAAAAATAAATAAATAAATCGTGTGGCGATTTGCTGTATTTCTGGTATCCAGCCAGCTGGGGGCTGGAATTCTTATTGTGGGGAAGCTCAAGCATTCTAGGCCCCCACACTATGAATTGCAGCCGCCCCAGAAAATGGCGGATTTGTCGAAGCATCATATTCTGACGTTGTACCCGACTCCTCTTGCTGCCCTGTGGTGGTGGCAGACTGGGTAATAAAGGGGAAGTTCACCTTAGGTCAAATTGCCGAGTTGACCTCAGGTGACCCAGACCATGACATCACCACTCTCACAGCAATAGTAGAAACTCAGTCAGTTTTAGGTCTCACTGTGAACGGTTGTCCTAGAGGATCGTGAAGGGTTTGTGTGGGAATAATTACGATGGGAATAGATGTAATTTTGTCTTTTTTCCAAATAAATTATTTTTCTTGGTGTGGTATATTATATACTATTTATTTAGAGATTCATAATGGCCAGGTCTAACATTGGCCCAACATTCTGAACCTTGGGCTTAGTGCTAGTGGTGATATTCAGCAGACATTAACCCCTTTATTACCTAGTTTTACATCTAATACAAAGAATATATCCGCTCACCTGTCTTCCTTCTCCTCTGTTCCTCCCTCTCAGCACGGATCCCAGTGGGCTTCAGGCTGCCTACAAACACTTCAAATGATTATCCAGTGAGTGTAGGAACTTGGCGCTCCGAGTTCTTCATAAAATTACCATTTTTGAGAAATTGGTTAAGAACAATTTTTTGCATATAAAATTCCAAAAGGCCAGTGTATTGTGGTCTCTAGGCGACGCGTTTTGGCTCCTGAGTATCCTTACTCATGTTCATAGTTCATGGCAAAAAATAGACTGTTAAATAGTCCTTGAAGAAACCACCCCCAGCTGCCTAGTTGTATCTGGCCGGAAACCAAAAATACAGTGAAGCTCCATGTCATTTTTAAAAATTATTTATTTTTATACAACTATGACGTCCGATTTGTTGCCTATGGCAACCAGTCAAAGACATCGGCAAAATGGGTGAGGGGCGAAACAGCCAATCAAGACACCAATCACAGAAAGTGGGCATCTGTGATTGGCTGTTAGAGCCAGTGCAGTACAACTCATACAATCTAGCATCTATTGTGCAGTGAATAATCAGGAGGTTTGAGCGACCCCGGAAGTATTCTTGTGCGGACCTCTGTAAATAATTACGCTGATGTTTAATTACTGTTTCTTTTTACAGCCCACTCAGCCCCAGAACAGTAACACAGACTTCTCAGTCCGTGTTTGGGGTCCGTGCCTGAACACTAGGTGTTTAGAACAGACCCCAAACTTTACAGTACGAACATACGAACAGGATGAGGTAGCTTCATAGGATGGGGCTGTTTTTCAGCATATGTCACTAGCAAACATAATATATTTGGAGGAAAGTGAATGGGTTGTGGTGATGTGGCCCTGGCGGGTGCATCACACGGTTATCAATGCAGGTCTCTGTTCACATGGGCTGTTTTCCTGATTGTGTATGCTGTGTGAAACCTGTCCGGTGTACAGGGGGTTAACAGCTGAAGGGTTTTCATGCACTGAGTGAACAGCTGAGTGTGAGTGCTGAAGAGCTGCGAGATTCATGAGCCTAATGAGCGGCGGTGAGAGTGGGATGAGATCCATGAGGAATAGGATGTAATGGATGAGTGCTTTGCTGGGCTAAAGCTGAATTGTGCACAGGGGTTAATCACATCTCAGGTCTGTGTGTGAGAGATGTGCTGATTGACTCACTGGGTTGCAGCTGTGAGAGGCAGCCTGGATAAGAACCTGCCAGGTGTCTGAGTGAGGAGAGGACGATGGGAATCAGAGAAGTCCAGACCACTGCCATGTGAAGACGTGCTGGAAGTGATGGGAGCCTGCCAGCTCCATGCTAGTGCACCTGATGTGTGCATGCCAGCCAGTGTCCAGGACGAGGACGGCTCAAGGGTCAGATGTGCAGTGTGATGAGGACCGAGGACGACTCAAGGGCCAGGCGGTCAGATGTGCGGTGTTGAGAGACCGAGTACGGCTCAAGAGCCAGACGGTGATAGCCGTCTTTAGAACCAGACTGAGGTCTGCAAGGGTCGGTGGGTGACGCCTTGAAGTTTGGAGAAAACGTATGTGAATGTCCTGTAATGTAATAGGATGGGGAATGATCCCTGTCAGGGTGATAGACGTGTGATAGCCGTCTTTAGAACCAGACTGAGGTCTGCAAGGGTCGGTGGGTGACGCCTTGAAGTTCTGGGGAAAACGTATGTGAATGTCCTGTAATGTAATGTCATATGGGAATGTCATATAATGCAATGTAAGGACATGCATATTATATGTGAAAATGGAAATAGTGTTATGGTTTATGTGTTGAAAGCGGTTTATGACAGAAATTAATAAATCCGCTGCTTATGTTACGTTGAAATGTAGTCGCTGCTGTCATTTTCCCCGTGCCAAGCGGGTTCCCCTGGGGCGCTACCTCACATATGGTGGAGAATGCGGGCACACCAGCCCGGTGAGGGAGGCGCATCCCGGTTGCTAAGGGCATGGTTACCCAGGGGGTGGTACAGCCAAGGGCTGTGGTGCAGTGGCACCTTGAATGGCACCTTATATGGACAGTAATGTTGGTGCACTACTATGGACTTGTGTGCTATGGACAATTATGTTGGTGCACTAAATATGGACTAGTTGCTATGGGCGACCGCACGACGCACCCCAGCATCTTGCCGGTGGCCCGGCGAGGTCACGAAGCCGTCGCACTCAAAGCATCTGGAGGCCCTTGGAGTCCCGAAGACAAAGTCGGCGTGCTCAAGGTTCCGGTGGCCTAGGTGTCACGAAGTTGCCAAGTCAGCGCCACATCCGGATTTACTACAGACTCTATGACCTGTGTGTTGAGACTGTGTTCAACCCCTCCGCACGGGCTTGAACAGAGGGGGAGGTATGTGGTGATGTGGCCCCTGGCCGGGTGCATCACACCGGTTATCAATGCAGGTCTCTGTTCACATGGGCTGGTTTTCCTGATTGTGTATGCTGTGTGAAACCTGTCCGGTGTACAGGGGGTTAACAGCTGAAGGGTTTTCATGCACTGAGTGAACAGCTGAGTGTGAGTGCTGAAGAGCTGCGAGATTCATGAGCCTAATGAGCGGCGGTGAGAGTGGGATGAGATCCATGAGGAATAGGATGTAATGGATGAGTGCTTTGCTGGGCTAAAGCTGAATTGTGCACAGGGGGTTAATCACATCTCAGGTCTGTGTGTGAGAGATGTGCTGATTGACTCACTGGGTTGCAGCTGTGAGAGGCAGCCTGGATAAGAACCTGCCAGGTGTCTGAGTGAGGAGAGGACGATGGGAATCAGAGAAGTCCAGACCACTGCCATGTGAAGACGTGCTGGAAGTGATGGGAGCCTGCCAGCTCCATGCTAGTGCACCTGATGTGTGCATGCCAGCCAGTGTCCAGGACCGAGGACGGCTCAAGGGTCAGATGTGCAGTGTGATGAGGACCGAGGACGACTCAAGGGCCAGGCGGTCAGATGTGCGGTGTGAGAGACCGAGTACGGCTCAAGAGCCAGACGGTGATAGCCGTCTTTAGAACCAGACTGAGGTCTGCAAGGGTCGGTGGGTGACGCCTTGAAGTTCTGGAGAAAACGTATGTGAATGTCCTGTAATGTAATAGGATGGGGAATGATCCCTGTCAGGGTGATAGACGGTGATAGCCGTCTTTAGAACCAGACTGAGGTCTGCAAGGGTCGGTGGGTGACGCCTTGAAGTTCTGGGGAAAACGTATGTGAATGTCCTGTAATGTAATGTCATATGGGAATGTCATATAATGCAATGTAAGGACATGCATATTATATGTGAAAATGGAAATAGTGTTATGGTTTATGTGTTGAAAGCGGTTTATGACAGAAATTAATAAATCCGCTGCTTATGTTACGTTGAAATGTAGTCGCTGCTGTCATTTTCCCCGTGCCAAGCGGGTTCCCCTGGGGCGCTACCTCACAATGGGCAAATCTTCTGAGAGATTCTTGATAAAAAATCTGCTGCCATCTAATAGGATGATGAAAGTAAAATAACAATGGACATTTCACGAAAACAATTTTCCTAAACACACAGCCAAGGAAACTCGATTGGTTTCAGGGAAAGGAATAATAAAGCTGCTAGAATGGCAGAGGCAATCACCTGACCTGAATCCAGTCGAATATTTATGGAAGGAACTAAAGCCCAGAGTTCATGATTTGAAGAGTGTTTGTGGGGAAGAATGGCCCAAAATCACATCTGAGAAATGCATGTGACTAGTGTCTACATACAGGAAGAGTTTTGAAGCTGTCATCATCAACAAACGCTTATCTGCAAAGTATTAAAGGGGTTGTCTGGACTTTTTGGATAATTTCTGTGTGTATCCAGGCTGCAAAATGTTGACAGTTTGTAATCTGTCAACATTTTGGATTGTCACCCTGATATCACCTATTTGCATTTGCCAGAGAATGAGTAGGGGATGTGTTTGTGTCGGGGCCTGCATGTAAATGTGGAACTGGACTTTACGCCCAGATTCCTCCAAACACACCCCCTCCCCCAGTCTACAGTTTTCCCAGCCACCCCCAGGCTCCTACAGGCCCGCCCCAGCCCCTAATATGACCACCCACCCCCATTGCACAAAGCGGTCCCCTGCTCTGCTGGCACAAATTTGCAGCTGCGAAGGAGATTGTGTCAGTGGAGGAGGGGACCGATGAATATAAAACAATACAGTGTGTGTGCTCACCTAGTCCTCTTTGGCCGCGCTGTGCAGTGCAGCCCAGGACTGCAGCTGCCGGCTCTCTATGCCCCGCTCTGTGTCATGTCTCTTGGTGCATAGAAATGAACGGTTCCACAGCATGGAGAGCCGGTCCTGTCTATACCACATCTGCCGGCTCTCTATGCCCTGGAGCTGGTCCTGTCTATACTGCAGCTACCGGCTCTCTAATCCCTGTAGCTGGTCCTGTCTATACTGCAGCTACCAGCTCTCTAATCCCTGGAGCTGGTCCTGTCTATACTGCAGCTCCCAGCTTTCTATGCCCTGGAGCCAGTCCTGTCTATACCGCAGCGGTCAGCTCCACTGCTCAGAGAGCCAGTCCTGTCTATATGTCAGCCGCCGGCTCTCTATGCCCCTGCTCTGTGCTGTGGAGCTGACGCTCCCCTCTGTATCCCTGCAGCACAGAGCGGGGCATAGAGAGCCGGCGGCTGACGTATAGACAGGACCAGAGATTAAAAGGGGCGGTGTGGTTGGTCCGCGCTGCTACAAAAGACGCAAACTCCAAGCTTGTGTTATCCGAAGTGTATTGGATCCAGATGGATGGATCCAATAAACTTCGGATAACACAAGCTTGGAGTTTGCGTCCTTTGTAGCAGCGCGGACCGACCACACCGCCCCTTTTAATCTCTGGATTTCCCTACCACGTTGCACGTGGAAGTGTGTTCCGCAGCAGCTACTATTATTTGCTTTTCATACTGCTTGTGGGTCACACAACCAAAAAAGTGAGCAGTGTCTGATAGCGGCTTCATAGCCACACTGTGTTTAAACCATAGAACCCTATTGCGCTTGCTTCCTTTGCAGGTTTATAATATGTATAGACAGGATCGGCTCTTTGTGTGCCGTGGAGCTGGCCGCTGCAATATAGACAGAACCGGCTCCAGGGCATACAGAGCCGGCAGCTGCGGTATAGACAGGACTGGCTTTCTGTGCAGTGGAGCTGGCTCTCTGTGAAATGCTAAATGTGAAATTAGCCTTAAAAGTGATACAAAATGTTACATACCACAATATGCTACAAATAAGAACTTCAACTCTTCATGCAACAACCAAGCCCCCACTCAGGTCGGGTTTTCATGTCCCGAGTGGCTCAGAGGCTCTGGAAAAAGGCCTCCTCTGCTCTTGAGCTTTTTATTGTGTGACTAAACTGCAGATGGTGTGCACATGTATGGCGGTAGTGTAGTGGGAATGACCAGCTTAATTTACTAGCTGCGTGTCTCAAGACATACAAGCTGGACACACCATATGGGCACTAAGTTAGCATATTTTCAATTTTCCATCTGCAACTTTCAGTACGTGCTTTTTTTCTGCAAAGCACCTGCTGGACCAAAATTGCACTTTTTGTGATCTTTAAAATGGGCTGTCTTTTGGGTTTTCTGTGCTATTCTGGCACGTGAGGGGTGCTGTTAATGACTCCCGTAAACTATACCTGCAAAATCTGTGTTTCAAAATGATAATGTCTTTCGTTCCTTCTAAGCCCTGCTGTGTGGCCAAACACTAGTTTCTGATGACCTGTGGAGTCGCTGTATTTGGGAGAAATTGCATGACATACTGTGGGGTCCACTTTCGCAGTTAACCCTTGTAAAGTCAAACTTTGCAACTAACATATTTTAACAGTAAAAATGACAAATTTTCTTTCCATAACCCAGTGTTATAAAACTGCATGAGGCACATGTTTGTTAAAAATACTATACCCCTTAATGAATTCCATGAGATATACAATTTCCAAAATGGAAACACATCAGCATCCTTGTAAACGACAGCCCAATCTTTCGCAACAAAATCTGTGTTTCAAAATACAAATGTCCCTCCTTCCCTTGTGTAACGCCAGTGATGATGCCTGGTCTTGTACGCGATGTTATTTCACTCACATGGGCATGATAATGTGGTAAGTGGGTCGAATAGTCGGGGGTTGGGGGAAAGCGGATAAGGGGGGACTAACGTCCCCTGACTGTTCAAAACTCTAATTTGCAGATCAAGAATGGACTTTAGAATTACCGTACTTTTTTATGTGCAAGGGAATCAAGGTACTGCTGGGCAGGGAATATTGATATGTGCCCACAACTGTTGGTGGTTTTGGGGACACAGAAGACCTGACAGGTTCCCTATAAGGGTCTAATTATTGAAAGTTTGAACATTTCTAATATTTTTAATCAAATTTCAGCCTGAAACTAAATGTGCTAATAACATAAAGTACAATGTGTCGTGAAACAAAAAAGCAGTTTTACAATCACTGGCATTCCAGATTTTTCCCATATAAAGGGACATATGTCTGATTTAGCTTTGTGATTTAAAGTCAAAATTGATTAATTCAGAAGGGGTTAAATATGTATCCGTAAACCCCCCTATCATGTATTTTGCATGTATTTTTTGTTTTGATTGACATCTAATATTGTATTACCTTTTTCTCCCTTTCTAGAATTTGCTCACAACTGCACTATATCCGGATGTCAGCATCACTGCGCTCGTACCGTGAATGGACCCGTGTGCTACTGCAACGCTTCTTTCCAGCTTGCTGAGGATGGCAAGACTTGCAAAGGTCAGTGCTGCTCTTCTCAGTTTGAATCTGGCTAATCAAAGTATTCATGTAAGGAAACTACCATAAACCCACAGTTAGAGGAAAAATCTTTTAAGTGCAAAGTAAATTGTGATAACATTCCCATTTTAAATGTGAGAAAATGGTTAAGATACCGATACACGGTACGATATTGTGAACAATATCGCTGATTCGTCACGGGTTTGGAGTCGTTCAAACAACACCGTTAGTACGTCGTTGTGTGTAACACTGCTATACGACTACGATAAATCGTTGGATCGTTGAACGCAGATTTGAGAACACGTTCTCAAATCAGACTATCCTCGATCAGCCAACCTGCTGCATCGTTCTGTGTGACTCCGCGATATCTATGTCAATAAAAACTTTGCCTATTCACAACAGTGAGCAAGTATTGTTTGCTGGGTTGTGCGAACGATAGCTGCTCGCCACATCGTTGGTGCGTCATCCACAATATCTACACGTGTGACATCTCACCAATGATCTCAAAAAGATGTCCTAACAACCGCGCTCCCGTGAGATCGTTGGTGAGATTGTCATGACATTGTAGCGTGTAACGGTACCTTTACTCATATGTGCGAAATGCCTGGCAGAAACAACTAATATAAGAAGGAGCTGAAAATGCTCAGTGGTCATAGGAGTTTTTAAAAAGTAATTTATTGGCTTTTTGTGTTTTACAAATTATGTAACAATTAAAAGAAAGTGTTTCAGTTAAAGAGGACCTGTCACCAACCATACATGGTGATCTAATTACAGCACTGAATGCAGCATGTCTGCAGCATGCAGGCAAGGGGTCCCCCAGTCGTTGAGCCCCCTGTACCCCGAGATAATACACTTTGAAAACTTACATTGTGGAGCCAAATAGGAGGTGGCTTGTGGCTGGAGCCAAAGGGCAGTTTCACACCCCTGTATGTTTAATCCGCCCACCGCCGCCTCCCTGATGCCAATCATTGTCTCCTTCGCCTGCTGCATAGTACACAGAGCTTATTGCAGTGCTGGTCGCTTTGGCCTGCCTCCTGCAGTGACGTCACTGCCTTTCCCCGTCCTGCTCCATGGTTAATATGGAGCAGGGCGGGTATAAGCGGTGATGTCGTAGCAGGAGGCGGGGCGGCAGGCCTCCTGCTGTGACATCACCGCCTTTCCCCTCACTTCCAACTCCGCAGCATGAAATTAACATGCTGCAGAGATGCGGAAGCGCAGTAACCCACACCGCATGTGAGATAACAGTTCTAGAATTTCCAGCCAGTGTGCTGGTACTGTACAGAGCAGCGTTCTGGACACAGTGGTAATACACTGTGTCTAAAACACTTCTATTCCGGCTCATGTGCACACAGCCTTAGATTACTGGGTGCAGTAGTTCTGACAAAAGTTTTTATCCTTAGCTATGTAGCAGAGCTGAGATAGCTGCCCACGCCCACACCAGGCTTTGTATAGACATTGTACATTGACCGTGAGTTGCTGATTAGAGGAGGAGGTTGTCAGGACTGCTGTGCACAAGGTAATGTAGTTCAGCAATGATAATGTCCTGCTGCTGAAATTTACATTGCAAATAAACACCACAGACATAAACAATTGAGGCATCCCTTGGATTCTCTGTATCAGAGTGGTATCTTCAAATTACATAGCAAAAACCTACTGAAAGATTCTCTATCTTCAAAGATGATTATCATTAGAAAGTGCTTGCAAAAAAACCCCCAGCAACTTTCCAATTTCTTTCTACGACAGTTCTGCACTCCCCTTCTATGTGCATTTTATGGCTTTTATTATTTCTATCTTATTGTCTAGATCACTGCCCAATATTTGTGGCTTAGTATGTGCTTTGCTTACTAGCTCTTTTGAGCTTGTAAGCACTGCACTGCAGTTGTCCGGGCTCTCTAGAGTTCATCATTGGCTCTGGATCCGGGTCACTTCAGGTTCTCTGCGCTGCTTTGATGCTGCAAAAGCAAATCTGCTTTGTACATTCAGCAGCATCAGAGAGCGCACAGATTAGGGCAGGGGCACAAGCATGCCCCAACTGTCAATCACGTAGAAGTGCAATATCCTTCTGCAAGCAAGAAGCCAGGAGGATGGGGGCGGCAGAGTGATCCTGGAAAGGAATAATCCTTTATTGTTGAGTTTAATAATCTTGGTCATCGTAAAAAAAAAAGATAAATTATAATATGTGTTAAGTTATAAAATACATTTTTGTCTAGTGCAAATTCCTGATACTCACTGTATGTCGTCCAGTATGTCTGACAGCTTCAGTTTCCACCCACATAGCATAACTCAAGCAGATTTTAAGCTACTTGGCCAATTTTTATTTATTTTTAGCTTCTTTTTAGAGTTTTATGTTGCATCTGTTTTTTCCATGTATTTTATAAATTGCAAAATGCAGACTTATAGCTTCGTAACACATTTCTAAGCTAAATATTTGTGCTTACTTTTTGCTAAACCTAAAAATAAACTTGTAAAGAAAATCAATTTTTTCATTTTGTAAACTGTTATCTTTGCTCTCCCCCAGACTTTGATGAGTGCACGCTCTATGGGACGTGCAGCCAGACGTGCCAGAACACTGAAGGGTCTTACACTTGTGGATGTGTGGAGGGTTATCTACTACAGCCCGACAACAAGTCCTGCAAAGCAAAGAACCGTAAGCATTATGTTATTTTGTATGAACTGTATTAGTACTGTAATATCGAAATGTTACTGCTGTTCTAAAATTAAGAGCAATATAGGGTCCCCTCATACACGGGCACATTTCTTTCCATGACAAGGACAAGTCTACAATATGACAGGTTGTATTGCATTTGTCTGATTCACAAATGATCGTTAATCAGGATTATTTTTTGCTTGTTTAGGCTGGTATGTCCCATGTGTTTTTTTTTTTTTATTTGTCTTAATTTTTTTTAAATGGACAAAATCCATTTGTGACAATAATCGGATCCAGCAGACAAAGACGCATGATGTATGTAACTTTTTTTTTTGGACTCGATAAAAAAAACGGGTCCTACCGGATCCAGTATGATCCGGCATCAATTATAATGGAAGTCAACGGATGCCCGATCCGGATTTACCAGATCATGCTGGAAAAGCTGTTAAAACCGGATCCAGTATGACTACTGAGCATGCGCGTCTCATTAGAAGGTAGATAGAGCTCCCATTCTCCTGTTCTCCCACTGCTTGCCTCCATGGCCACCCATTAAGCTTCATGAATATTCACTGCACTGAACTGCAGCGGCCAATCACAGACACTCACTCTCTGATAGAGCGTCTGTGATTGCCTGTTGCACTCAGACTGCGCCCCAAAATCTGTACCTGTGTCTGTGCTTGGTTGCCATGTAGATGCCAGGATGCTGCACGATTTGTAGGTATCATGCCCCTTTCCTATTATTACAGGTGCATGATCACTGCTCTGCTCACCTCTTGATTAGATAGGAGTAAATCAATACTAACCTTATAAGATTTTTTTAAAGTACCAAAATGTACAAAATCAACTTCCTGATATAACTGTGTGAAATACTTGCATTTCAAGGCTATTTTAAGGCAATGTGTCAAGATTGAGAAAGAGACTGAATTTCTAGACTTTGAAAGATTTGAGGTTCTTCTGCTGTTTTCTTTCTGCTTCATAATTAACATAGCAATGATTGATGCTGAGATGAACAAGGAAACTTATTCAACTGTGTTGTTAACCTTCCGATATCAACGGGTTTGGCCGACACTCTGTGTATGGAAGAGCCGGCAAAGGAGATATCGATCAAGTGTGTCCAATTTCGGAATTTCGATTGCTTTGTTCTCCTGTACATAAGGCGCCATCAGAGATGTCTTTCAGATAAAGAATACAGTAGAGATCAGCTGAATAAGTACTCCCATAACTGGGAGAGACAGATGAGACATCGATCATCCGGCAGCTAGCCAATGTGTATGGAGGGCTTCACAATTCTTGTTTGCTAATAGGAAGCCACTCTTCAGTGCTTTCAAATATATTTGGTGGACATAACTATCTAGAGTAATGCTTTCTCTGCTCTCACATTGAATGCCTCAGATGGTAAAATATATAATGCAGTAGAAAAGGAAATACCGGGCACCTACCAGGATCAGGCTTAGAAGTCTTCCTTGGCTTGAGGAATGCAATCCTGGGTCAGGGTGCCTCTTGGAGCACGGTGTTGCACGCCATTATGGGAGAAATCCAAATATCCATGAAAGAAAAAGCCAGGCGGCACTCACCGAATTTTAGAGATCCTTTTATTCGTTCAGTAATTCACAGGACATAATCACGCGGGGAGAGGGAGTGTGGAGCACGGACGACGGCTGCCGTTTCGCGGAGCAGTGCCGCTTCAACGGATCCAGTTCCTACTATGTGACTATTGGCGGAATAGTCACATAGCAGGAACTGGACCCATTGAAGCGGCACTGCTCCGCGAAACGGCAGCCGTCGTCCGTGCTCCACACTCCCTCTCCCCGCGTGATTATGTCCTGTGAATTACTGGACGAATAAAAGGATCTCTAAAGTTCGGTGAGTGCGCCTGGCTTTTTCTTTCATGGATATTTGGTAAAATATATAAGCAAAGCATTGTTATGTTCTCCCAACACCATGATAGGAGCTGAGAAAAGTCCAGTCCAGCAGGAGTAAGGGCATACCCAGCGAGAGAAGGGAAGAGGGTCAGCTGCTACCCCCCGGAAGAAAAAAGAATATGTCAGCCAGCCAGTGGGATTCAAGGGAGAGTGAGGAGGCCTCTAGCAGAGTACACAGGTGGCAGCCAATGAGAGAAGAAGGATTGCTTTCTTCCTGCGCTTTATACTTACCTCGCCGTGCTCCCTCGGTGACCCCCGCTGTGCCTTCTGATCATCTGCTGGGCCACGTCGCCCGTCACATGGTGCTGTTCAAGGTCCTGTGCCAGGTCTTACGGTGCCGGGGGTGTGGAGTGATCACCGTGAGAACCAGGCGTGGTGAGTAAAAAAAAATTATATTAGTATAAGGGTGCTTTCACATCAGCGTTTTTCGTAATTCGCGGCAGATGCGGTGAAAAAAACCCCATCTGCCGCGTTTGCCGCATAACCGTTCCACTTGCGGCGCGGTTGCGGTTTTTTCTATGCAAAGTATAGGCATACTTGCGGCAGGTGCGGCAAATGCGGTTTTGCACTTGCGGCAGGTGCGGCCGCGAAAAAAAACGCAGTAAGCCGTCGGTTTTTTTCGCGGCCGCACCTGCCGCAAGTGCAAAACCGCACTTGCCGCACCTGCCGCAAGTACGCCTATACTTTGCATAGAAAAAACCGCAACCGCGCCGCAAGTGGAACGGTTATGCGGCAAACGCGCAGATGCGGTTTTTTTCACCGCATCTGCCGCGAATTACGAAAAACGCTGAGTGAAAGGGCCCTAACACATGTAATTAGAATAAAAATCTACAATTTTTTTGCAAGGAAATAATTGTAATATCTAATTAAGCACTGCTATAAATACATGTAATTTTCTTAAAATTTTCGTTTCATTCACCTTTTCCATTCTAAAATTTTACAACCTGAGCGACCATGGCTTTTTCCCCCCACCCCCAGTTTTGATCCCCCCCTAGTTTTGATCCTGGGTATGCCTATGGTTGGAGTGATGGACGTCAAAAGCAAAGTTTCCTTAGGATGGAAAAAAAAATTCTGAAAAAGGTTATGAATTATTGTTATAAGGTATCACACGGTCTTGTATTTTGTCTGTACAATTTAGCACCATCGTCAATCAAGAGAAAGGATGTATATATTTACGTCTTCTATTTATGTCCCAAATCTTTAGGTCCTTTCGTTATTAGCTGGAGAGTACATGTTACATGTTTTAGAGATTTTGCCTGTAGATTTTTAGGTTCTTGTTGGTAGACCTCAGTAATACTCTAATGCTGGCTTCAGACTTGCGGATGCCTCCACAGCGTCTTGCGGACGGCGAACGCAAGCCAAGCACAAGCACTGCCCATCCCTATGTTTAACATGGGGACGCACGGTGATGCTCTTGGCTACGGATTGCCGTGCGCACCCATTGACTTCCGTGTGTGATTTGTATGCATGCGGATGCTTGCGTACTCTAATCCGCACCCTGAGTGCGACATGTCACGTTCATGGTGCGGATGAGAATGTGTGATTTGTACGCAAGCATCCGCATGCGTACAAATCACACACGGAAGTCAATGGGTGCGCACGGCAATCTGTAGCCGAGTGCATCACCGTGCGTCCCCATGTTAAACATAGGGACGCGCGGTATCTGCGCTCGGCTTGCGCTTCCCCGCCACAATACGCAGCGGCGGGGAGCGCAAGTGTGAAGGCAGCCTAAGGTCTTTGAATGGGTTTCTTATGCTGAGCCATGTGAATATATTAGTTTGACTGCCCATGAGCATAGTCATCATGAATGGTCAACAGATGGAGTCTGATCTGACTTTATCCTTCCTGAGTTGTGAATGTTTGTGATATTTCCATAATGTTGTTATACAAATTTTTATTTTTGTTTTAGAACCAGTAGAAAGGCCCACAGTTCTGCTTATTGCCAGCACACAAAATATTTTGGCCACATACTTGAATGGAGCGCCGGTGCAAGGCATTAATCCAACCAGCACGAAGCAAACAACAGCGATGGATTTTAACTATGGAGAGGAGACAGTCTGCTGGATCAACATGGGGGACAGCCCATCCCAAACAACATTGAACTGCGCCAAGATTCCCAACCTGAAGGGATTTACAGAGGAACGAATCATCAACATCTCACTAAGTCTTCACCGTAAGTTACCAGAAATGGCAGATTTCTATTCGCATCCTAAACAATTCACTCATTGTCTTATACATAGCATGTTGGTGTTTTACAAAGCTACAAGTTCTTAATAGCACAGAGGTGAGGGAATTGTTGCCTAGTTTACATTTTGGTCCATAATAAGCTTTGTAAAGCAATCTGTGACCCTTAGGTTTACCCCATTGGGTGTTCCAACTATTTTAGAATTGGCAAGACACTTGCTGCTATTTCTCCCAAAGTGGACAGGCTTTAGTTGTATTATCGCTTCCTAGACTCTGGCTTTAGCGTTCGTCCAGGATTTGAGTCATATCTTGAAAAGAATGGAACATTTTATTATACAGACAGCCGATCATAACATTTCAGATACATTGCATAATCATTAGTTGAACAAAAGTAACATCAGCTGCATCTGGTCTGCATTCCCGATTGTTATGGGTACTGAGCTCAAAGCTCCTGCTGGTTCAGTGTCTGATGGTTGATATTGTGAATAAAAGATTCAATAAAGGAGGTGACAAAACCTGATACTGTACCGTGGAGCATGGAGCTTTGCATTATAAAACCGCACCTTAGGTTTTGGGATTATGGCCTTTTAGAGTCTTATTTACTGTTTCCTATAAATTACAGCAATGAATGTACATCACTGGTATATTACGAGAGTTGCTACAAAGTATAGCATGTTTGTCCTGTCATATCTGTTAGCTGAAATTATATACCCTGTATGAAGTTATATCATGAGGTTAACTGATTTCTTAAAGGCCCCGTCACACACGTCAATGTCGCCAGCGATCTGATCGCTGGCGACATTGACGGCTCATTACTAGTGAGCTGTCACACAGGCAGACTCACCAGCGATCAGTACCAGCGAGAACGCTGGTATCCATGTAAACAAGCGGGTAACTAAGCGCCGTGTGGCACTTAGTTAACCGCTGTTTACCATGGATACCAGCTCCCAGCGAGAACTCTGGTATCTATGTAAACAAGCGGGTAACTAATCGCTGTGCGGCACTTAGTTACCCGCTATTTACCATGGATACCAGCTCCCAGCGAGAACGCTGGTATCCCTGTAAACAGGCGGGTAACTAAGCGCCGCACGATGCTTAGTTACCCGCTGTTTACATGGATACCAGCTCCCAGCGCTTGCTGAGAGCTGGCTGATCGCGCGTCTCCCTGTGTCACATGCAACAATGCTGCGTGTCCACCAGGCGACCATCACCAGGTTTACGGACCTGTCCGAAAACCTGGCGACCATCAATCAGCGATTTATCGCTGGTTGATTCACCATGTCACACGCGTCAATATTGCTGCAACGTCACGTGCAGCAGCGACATTGACATCGATATTGACGCTTGTGATGGCCCCAAGGCTGCTCTGATTTCAGTAACCTACTTCATTTAACTTCACAGAGGGAAGCAGTTTCTTGCCAGACACATGGAGTAGAGAAATGTAATAGGCAATGTGCAGCCAGACCTTGTCATATCCCAGCCATATAAATGAGAGTTTTGTTGACTGAATCCGCCAATATCAACAGGATCAACAATCAGTCTAATATGTAAGGGGAGGCCTCTAGACTCTCTCCTGATTTGATCCAAGGATCCAATATGTCGGATTCTCAAATGCTGATCCTCTTGTTTTTCATGAGAAACCACTTCCTGATGAGTTTGGCAATGACATTCTCATTTGTATAGTACACAGGAGCACTCAGCCTGTGCATGGGGGAGAGATCTGTCGGTTAGAGATGAGCAGATTGCTTTCCGGGATTTTGATCTAGTTTCCAGGTCAGTGGTACCTGGCAACTAAACTGGAGGCCCTCAAATCTTTTACATTCTGGTGACCCCATTGTGGCTTTTGTGTAGCCTGGGATGGCAGGATGTTATCTGTCTCCTAGTTTCCATCTTATAAGCATTTTCACACTCTGCAGGGAGCTGGTACATTAGTCCTCTCCATTATATTTACAACTGAATAGTCCGGCTGCTTTATATGTGTTATTTAAATATGCACACCCACCCAAGCTGGTTTTCTGTCCCTCCCCTCTGTGCTGGGAGGTGTTTTATGCTGCACTGAGGTGTCTGTAAGATTTCTATTATATGAAGGTTGGTTTTCCTTCAGACATGTGATGTGTGTATTTGCTGAGCAAATGATCAAATGTTCTTATACTCTCATAGAAATATCTCACACACACATTGGCATGAAGAGCTGCAGCTAAGATCACACACCTCCTCCCCCTCCTTTCTGCTCTGAAATGAGTCACACACACAGCATAACAGATCAGAGAAAGGCAGGGCTGTGTAGTGATGCATGAATATGCATTCCTTGGAGAGTGGGTAGCAGAGAGCTGATTGTGATTGACAGATGGAATGAATCTTCTGTTTTGCAGTTTACAGAGGATAGGAGGGAAATATAAATAATAGAAATACATAAAGAGAGAGCTTAGAGAAATGAATTAGAAAATGATAAGTTACATAAGGATTCCCTTTAAATATATGCAGCTTCTCCATAGAATTTATGACCACATTAACATGCATGTTTTTTTTTTTTTAAAACATGGTCCCCAAGATCTCACATTTTTTAACATACATGAAAGAAAGATTCAGCAGTTTTTATACTTTTATCTACGTACTTTATACAGTTTTATCTCTAGTTATGCTACTAATAGTGACTTTTATGGGTATTTTATATTTACTTCTCTTTCTTTATTTTTACTTTTCTGTTGAGAATTATATTATAGTGCATATTATTTTCTTATGCATTGATATTATATGTGATAAATGGGGTTAGCACTAGTGCAATGGAATAAATGCCTGACTATTTTAGTACTGCAGTTATTTCCAAGGACCAAGGTTACAAAGTAGTTGAATTAGCGAGCTAAACGCACTGGGCTGTAGGGCTGCCCAGCTGTGCTTCCTGCGAGGGAGCTTAAATGCCAGTTTGGATGTGTCATTGGAGTGCGTGCTACTGGCGGAATAAAGAGACAATCTGTACAGACAGCAGCCCGAGACTTAGGCGATGATTTAAACTGAAGCTTAGTCATTTAGAGAACATTTCAGCGCTTTACACGTGAGCCCAAGCCAAACAGACTATGGCAGGACTTTATAAGAAAGGCTTCTCACCGATTTCTGTACTAAGAGTTATGTAGAAGAATGGCAGCAGATGTGAGAAGCCTGGATCTGACATGTTCTTCCTCTGGGGAACATAATATTGAAATTCACATACTTTGGTCTGGTTGTTTGGGCCTTAACCACCTAATATTCTATATTCTGGTCATTGTTATTTTGCATCACATCGGCAGCATTGCTTCTACTCTATTTCTGCACTTGTGCCTAAGGCTGCTTTCACATCATAATTTTTTCCTGTCCGTGGGGATCCTGTTTTTTGCAGGACCCCACAGACAGGAAAGGATTGGATCAGATGTGGCCTCGGATACCATATCTGTGTACGGGTTCATGATTTTCACAAAGAAAGGAGCCCGAGCCTGCAAAGCGCAGGTAAGCGGAGCACTTTCACTTTCGCAATGTATGTACATACATTGCGGAAGTGAAGCAAGTGTTAAAAAAAAAAAAAAAAAAAAAATCCACCTCTCCTGCGAGTGTCCTGTGATGTGCGCCATCTAGCTCCAGGGGCTTAAGGACCTAGATCAGCTGACCGGGTGGGGCAGGGCATCCCGATCAGATGATTGTTCACATGACCGCAGCAGCTGAGCGGTTTAAATAGCAGTCGGTTTTGGCGGGCACGCGATTTAAACTGCGCTGAAACGGTCATGTGACCAATCAGCTGATCGGGTCGCCCCGCCCCACCCGGTCAGCTGATCTAGGTCTTTGAGCCCTTGGAGCTAGATAGCGCACATCGCAGGACACTCGCTGGAGAGGTGAGGATTTTTTCTTTTTGCTTTGTCTTATTTCACTTCCGCAATGTATGTATATTCATTCCGAAAGTGAAATACCATGATGGGAAGAGCAGTTTTAGTGTACTGAGCATCCTCAGTACAGTAACATTGGGTCTGAGAAATCCAATGTTTTCCTGGACCCGCACTCCATAGCCCCCCATGTTATTTGCCGCGAATCGCGCCGGATTCGATTGTGTCCGATTTGGTCCACTGTGCCCAAAATCGAAGTAATCTCAGATTCTGGGTAGAGCATAAAATCGGTCAGAGTCAGATCCTTTACGATTTTGGACACAATCGGATGGCCATACAGGACCAATCTGTGCCCATAGGGATACATGGGGATCCAAATCGAATCTGTGGCTAGCCGATTTACAAGGGATAGCCACGGATCCACAAAAATCATGATCTGAAAGCAGTGTAAATCTTGTCTTAAAGGTAACCTGTCATGTCTTTTTTAGTTTTTAAACCGCCCACAATCTTCTTTTGATCATGCACACTGCATCACTTACCTGGTTAAAAAAATCATATATTTAATATAAAAAAGCACTTTAGATGTTTACATTAGGTACGTGCACAAACAGTCATGGGTAGATGCTTCAGCTGGAATCAGTCATGTTAATAAACGTCATTCAGTTGTTTTAATGTAGTAACACTCCCTGCAGTGTAATTTGACATCAATCGATCACTGAAGGTCCTCTGCTGGTGAAGGACCTGTGATGATGTCACAACCATGTGGCCATATTGGGTGGAGCTAAGCAGGTCTGATTTAAAAGACCCTTTGAACTTGGCTGCACCCATTATGGTCACATGGTTGTTACATCACCACGTCTTTTGCAGTGATGTCAGTCGATTACAATGCAGGGGGCATGACGAAATTCAAACAAAATCATGAATGAACTTGAGTGACGGTAAGCAAAAGCCCCTCCCCTATGACTGAAGCCAGGTAGGTGTACAGTCACCTTTCCTACGACTGAAGCCAGGTAGGTGTGCAGTCACCTCCCCTATGACTGAAGGCAGATATGTGTGTGCAGTCACCTCCTATATGACTGAAGCCAGGTATGTGTGTGCAGTCACCTCCCCTATGACTGACGCCAGCTATGTGTGTGCAGTCACCTCCCCTATGACTGAAGCCAGGTATGTGTGTGCAGTCACCTACCCTATGACTGAAGCCAGGTGTGTGCAGTCACCTCCTCTGACTGAAGCCAGGTGTGTGCAGTCACCTCCTCTGACTGAAGCCAGCTATGTGTGTGCAGTCACCTCCCCTATGACTGAAGCCAGGTGTGTGTGTATAGTCACCTCCCCTATGACTGAACCAAGTATGTGTGTGCAGTCACCTCCCCTGTCATGAATGGATGATATTGCTCATGATTTTTTCTGCAGAGACAGATTTACTCCCTCCTCCCTCCTCGCTTTTAGCTGGTTTCTGTGAGGTTTACATAGAAACCATTTCCAGCCTCCCCCCAGCCTAAGCCATTTACGACGTATCGTAAATACCAGGGGGAGGGGGCCGAGCTTACAGGTTTCAGCCAAGATCTGTTCCCAAACCAAAATCCTTTGTCTAAAGTTCACAGTGTTTTCAATATCGAATTTAAGACGACCCGATCATACCACACACACATAATGCATATTTTTAGATTACTTGCCGTATTATGTATTCAATGATGTATTTTGTACAGTTGTACAACGTTCAGGAACCTGGGAAGGGATTGCTAGCATTCCAAATAAGACAATCACGTCATATTTGGTATCAAACTTCTCAGAATAACCTGACCTGAAAAATGAGTTATAAATCATAATTGTGAGACGGCCCCACCCACAGATATGGAAAATGGGGACTTATAAAGCATTGTGAAAGAGGAGGGGTTAGTGGACAAGCCCACAGGGAGGTGGTCACTCCAAGCGGTGGGGGCCACACACTCCCCCCGGGTTAATAAAAGCAAAGAAGGGTTTTTGGGTCATTCTGCTCCAGGAGTCCAGAGGTCTGACAGTCAACACCAGCTGTCGACAGAATCTTACCATCCAGGAGAGGGGCCTCCTCCAAGAAACTAAGTACCAAGCCTAACTAGGTCTGAACCTTCTTTTTATCCCGTTTATTTTTCATAACTGTTATTCATACATGTAATTGTCTCTTATATAATATTCTGTAAATCTTTTATAAGCACTGCCCATCTTTCGTGGAGTAAAATATTATAATTTACTAGTCTCGATCTACTTGTCCTATGAACGAGATCTCACGACCTCCCTGCGCTCTTTACGCTATCATACAGGTACCCGGTCTACCTTGAAGACCGGTGGTGGCAGCATATCGTTTTGTGTATTTATGTGATATTGTGGGCGTGAGGGTGACTGGATCGAGGTATATATATGTTCCTGGAAGGAACTGGAGGTATATATACATCCTGTCACATCACGTGCCGCAGTAGACAACATAAATTAGAGCAGCTGGGCACCTTTCTTATCCTCTGGCAATACCGGAATTGACCAGCAGGCTAAGGGGGCGCCAGAGAGCTGCAGGTCCTGACTAAGGTAATCCTGACAATTGGTGGCAGCGGTGGGATCATAGGACATTAGTGATCTGGTTTGAGCAATCATTCCTCTCACTAAAAACTTGCACAGTTCTTACAAGAACTCTGCACAAAAGTTTTGAAGATCGAACTCAGTGGTTATTAGATCTGAGACAATACTGTGTGTGTAGCAGTTTCCCTTCCCCGTTTTTCTTTCTATTTTTTATTTGGCAAAGGCTGTTCTTTGATATGGCCGCCCAATACAAGAAGAAGAACCTGCAGACTCTGATCAACCTCTGCGAGCAAAGAGGGATAGAGACTGCCGACAAGTCCAAGGATATGCTGGCTCACGCATTGGCGGAGCACGACTTGGCGCAGACTGATGAAGCACCTGAACACAGACCGAGTCCACCTCTGACAGGCCAAGCAATGCCAGTTCTTGCACCGGAGATGCCCTCTGGAGGTGCCAGCAATACCGGTTCTGAGGAGTCCATGGACTTGTCTTTACAAATGGCCTTACAACAGCTGGGAACAGGCGATCCCAATCAGCGCCGGCAGCTTATTGTTCAGTTCCAGCAGGCTGAGAGAGAGGCTGCTGAACGCCGGGCCGAGAGAGAGGCTGCCCAGGCTGAGAGAGAGGCTGCCCAGGCTGAGAGAGAGGCTGCTGAACGCCGGGCCGAGAGAGAGGCCGCAGAACGCCAGGCCGAGAGAGAGGCTGCTGCCGCAGAACGCCAGGCCGAGAGAGAGGCTGCAGAGCGCCAGGCCGAGAGAGCGTTCAGGCTTCAGATGGCCCAAGTAGAGAGGGGTATCAATCCTCAGACAACCCCCTCCCAGGACACAAATCTAAGGAGGCCGCGTTTGGAAAACTTCCCTGTGATGGAGAAGGACACGGACTTAGATACTTTCCTTCGGGGATTTGAGAAAACCTGCAGACAATACAATCTACCCCGTACGCAGTGGGCATTGTATCTAGCCCCAGGACTGAGAGGCAAAGCTGCGGAGGCGTTTGCTGACCTCCCACCAGACCTAGATGGTGACTATAATGCAATCAGAGAGGCTCTGATCAGGAAATACAACCTGACTCCTGAGGTGTACCGTAGAAAGTTCCGGAACCTCCAGCGTGGACCCCACGACAGCTATAGTGATGTGGTCCACGGGCTCAGAACCAACTTTGAGCAGTGGATTCAAGGACTGAAAGTGACCACCTTTGAGCAGATAAAGGATCTGATGGTGAAAGACCAGTTCCTGCATCTCTGCCCCACGGAGGTGCGACAGTTCGTGATGGATCGGGAGCCACCAGATGCGAACAAAGCAGCGCAGATCGCAGACACCTACGAGGCCAACCGGAGACCAGAGGGACGAAGGCCGACCATCACCAACGGGAAAGGGGGTAAGCCGATGACCACCATCCCTGCCCCTGCCAGCCGACCTTCTGGAGGTCCTGTCCCCGCTGCCAGCACGTGGCTGACAGCTGATGCACGTAAGTGCTTTACCTGTGGACAACCGGGACATGTGAGTGCCACGTGTCCGGAGAGGCAGAAGAGGAGCCTCGCATCGGAGGCCCCAGGGCCTAGTGCTGCCATTTATTTGGTGGGTGGTACGGGTGGGAGTTCCAGGGAGAACTTGCAGTCGGTCACGGTGGGTAACACCATCACTGCGGGGCTCAGGGACTCTGGGGCAGAACGAACTCTCATCCGCCCCGAATACGTGTATCCTCATGAACTCATCCCTGGAAAGACACTGACTGTCACCGGTATCGGGGGTGAGCGCCGATATTTGCCCATGGCCCGAGTTTATCTGGACTGGGGTGTGGGAAGAGGGTGGAGGGAGGTTGGGGTAACCAAGAATCTCCCCGCCAATGTGCTATTGGGAATAGATTTGGGGCGGTTGGTGGCCCATTATGTTCCTGATAACCCCACCAGGTCTGACATATCGGGAATTGTCAATGTTGATAATGGGAAAGGTAATGATCATGTGAAGAAGGTGAAGGGTAATGTCAATGTTGATAATGGGGAAGGTAATGATCATGTGAAGAAGGTGAAGGGTAATGTCAATGTTGATGATGTGCCAAGAAATGTCAATGTTGAAAATGGGAATGGTAATAATGTTGGTGATGATGTTGATGATTATGTTCCTGAAGAACAGGGAAATGTCAATGTGTTGCCTGTGAATAAAGTAAAACATGGTGTTAGGGAACTCAGTGATATCACACTGCAGGTTGCTATCACTGAAGATCCCAGGAATGTAGCAGGAATCAGCCCTATGGGAGATGGAGACAGGTATGGCAACCCCCAGAGTGATGGTTGTGTGCCACCTGCCAAGGTCACGACGGACTGTGACATGGCGGGTGCTAGCTGCTCCATGACAAGTGCTGATCAGGAGGCATCACAGCGTGATGGACCTCGTGGTGGAGGAGAACTCAGTGATGTCACGCCACGAGCTGGCATCACCGAGGGTTTCCTCCACGGTGCAACATCGGTTGCTAAGGTAGATGGTGGCAGGCAGGAGGACCCTGGGGAACATGGCCTCATGCAGCGTGCCAGTGTCACGATGGACTGTGACACGGACGTGGGTAGCTGCCCCATGGTAAGTGCTGGTCCTGAGGCATC
Organism: Allobates femoralis; assembly: GCA_033576535.1. Lineage (NCBI taxonomy): Eukaryota > Metazoa > Chordata > Amphibia > Anura > Aromobatidae > Allobates > Allobates femoralis. Next base: position 620,688,989 of record JARQOC010000002.1, read on the forward strand.
ACATCGTGATGGGCCTCAGGGTGGAGGAGGACTTAGCCATGCCACGCCACGAGCTGGCATCGCTGAGGGTCCCCTCCAGGTAGTAGATCTCGTGGCTAAGGGAGACGGAGGCGGGCATGGTAACCCCAAGAGCAGTGGTTACATGCCACCTGCCAGAGTTACCCCAGACTGTGACATGGCGGGTGCGAGCTGCTCCATCCTTAGCCGGGATCCCGAGGGATCACCACAAAAGGGAAATGTGCTTTCTCCAACTGGGCACGAGGATGGGAACACAGAGCCCATAATCTGTCCGGTTGGTGGGAAAGCTGGGTTCACTACCTGCCAGGGTGATGGAGGAGCAGCCTCCATGTCCTGTCAGAGTAGAGGAAGACCACCCTCCACAGTCGGCCTAGACGATGGGGAGATCGGGCCCATGGTCTATCCGGCTGATGGGAAGACGGGTCTGCCTGCCGTTCAGGACCATGGGAAAGAGGTACCCCTGGCTTGTCCGGAGGGGAGACTGGTACGCTTGGTCTGCCAGGAAGATGGAAGAGCAAACCCCCTCTCCTGTCAGAAAGGTGTAATGGCAGTCCCAACAGCCTGCCAAGTTAAGGGACTGTCACAGTCCACAGCTTGTCAGGGTGATGGGAAAGCTGGGTGGCTGGACAGCCAGGACAATGAGAGAGTGGCGTTATTTCCCGGGGAGATGGCCTTCCGAGGTGCTCTCACCCACAGATTGAGTACTGGGAATGCAGAGACCGCACTGCCTTCTGGGTCCTCAACCTGTAGAGAAATAACCAGACCACCTGCCGACCCAGAGCAGGTCCAAGATGGGTCCTGTGAGGTCGGGGCTTCCGCTCCCCTTCTGGCTACCTCTAGCCAGGGGACTCAGACGGTCATAGCAGAAAATGACAGTCCTGAGGTGCTGGAAGGCCCCGCAGAGACCTCTGTCTCTGAACCAGAACCGAAGAAGGTTCTATGGGATCCAGGTAGAAGGAAAGATCACCCATTGACGTATGGCAGACAGCTCAGAGATCTCTCTTCCATAGCGTCATCGAAAAGGGGGAGGTGTCATGAATGGATGATATTGCTCATGATTTTTTCTGCAGAGACAGATTTACTCCCTCCTCCCTCCTCGCTTTTAGCTGGTTTCTGTGAGGTTTACATAGAAACCATTTCCAGCCTCCCCCCAGCCTAAGCCATTTACGACGTATCGTAAATACCAGGGGGAGGGGGCCGAGCTTACAGGTTTCAGCCAAGATCTGTTCCCAAACCAAAATCCTTTGTCTAAAGTTCACAGTGTTTTCAATATCGAATTTAAGACGACCCGATCATACCACACACACATAATGCATATTTTTAGATTACTTGCCGTATTATGTATTCAATGATGTATTTTGTACAGTTGTACAACGTTCAGGAACCTGGGAAGGGATTGCTAGCATTCCAAATAAGACAATCACGTCATATTTGGTATCAAACTTCTCAGAATAACCTGACCTGAAAAATGAGTTATAAATCATAATTGTGAGACGGCCCCACCCACAGATATGGAAAATGGGGACTTATAAAGCATTGTGAAAGAGGAGGGGTTAGTGGACAAGCCCACAGGGAGGTGGTCACTCCAAGCGGTGGGGGCCACACACTCCCCCCGGGTTAATAAAAGCAAAGAAGGGTTTTTGGGTCATTCTGCTCCAGGAGTCCAGAGGTCTGACAGTCAACACCAGCTGTCGACAGAATCTTACCATCCAGGAGAGGGGCCTCCTCCAAGAAACTAAGTACCAAGCCTAACTAGGTCTGAACCTTCTTTTTATCCCGTTTATTTTTCATAACTGTTATTCATACATGTAATTGTCTCTTATATAATATTCTGTAAATCTTTTATAAGCACTGCCCATCTTTCGTGGAGTAAAATATTATAATTTACTAGTCTCGATCTACTTGTCCTATGAACGAGATCTCACGACCTCCCTGCGCTCTTTACGCTATCATACAGGTACCCGGTCTACCTTGAAGACCGGTGGTGGCAGCATATCGTTTTGTGTATTTATGTGATATTGTGGGCGTGAGGGTGACTGGATCGAGGTATATATATGTTCCTGGAAGGAACTGGAGGTATATATACATCCTGTCACATCACGTGCCGCAGTAGACAACATAAATTAGAGCAGCTGGGCACCTTTCTTATCCTCTGGCAATACCGGAATTGACCAGCAGGCTAAGGGGGCGCCAGAGAGCTGCAGGTCCTGACTAAGGTAATCCTGACATCCCCTATGACTGAAGCCAGGTATGTGTGTGCAGTCACCTCCCATATGACTGAAGCCAGGTATGTGTGTGCAGTCACCTCCCCTATGTCTGAATCCAGGTATGTGTGTGCAGTCACCTCACCTATGGCTGAAGCCAGATATGTGTGAGCAGTCATCCCCCCTATGACTGAAACCAGGTATGTGTGTGTGTAGTCACCTCCCATATGACTGAAGCCAGATATGTGTGAGCAGTCACCCTCCCATATGACTGAAGCCAGGTATGTGTGTGCAGTCACCTCCCCTATGACTGAAGCCAGCTATGTGTGTGCAGTCACCTCCCCTATGACTGAAGCCAGGTATGTGTGTGCAGTCACCTCCCCTATGACTGAAGCCAGGAATGTGTGTGCAGTCACCTCCCCTATGACTGAAGCCAGGAATGTGTGTGCAGTCACCTCCCCTATGACTGAAGCCAGCTATGTGTGTGCAGTCACCTCCTCTGACTGAAGCCAGGTATGTGTGTGCAGTCACCTCCCCTATGACTGAAGCCAGCTATGTGTGTGCAGTCACCTCCCCTATGACTGAAGCCAGGTATGTGTGTGCAGTCACCTCCCCTATGACTGAAGCCAGGTGTGTGTGTGCAGTCACCTCCCCTATGACTGAAGCCAGGTATGTGTGTGCCTTCACCTCCCCTATGACTGAAGCCAGTTGTGTGTGTGCAGTCACCTCCCCTATGACTGAAGCCAGTTGTGTGTGTACAGCATAGAAAGTCTTTTTTTAAGATAAATAAATTGAATTAGAAAACCATGTTAGTGATGCACATTGAATCATTTAAAACACATTGGGGGCAATATTACAAAACAACATGACAGAGAAGGGGGAGAACAGGCCTCACCTATGAATGTTCTGTGCCATACACTTAAACTATTATAAGTGAAAAAGGGGGAAAAATGTGTGGAGATGGCACTAATAACCTTGTAATAACACAGCCTGTATTGAAAAAATAGTTACGGTAAATATTTTTTTTGTCGTCATACTAAACAATAAATCATTAAAAATATTGAAAAAGAGGCAAAACACAAAAAATGCAGATATCCACAATCAATAACGAACAATATATGAAGAGATACAAGTAATCTCCCCATATGGCAGTAAAAGGCTCCAAATACATGGGTAACAGCCAAAACAGAGCGGATGAAAAAGCCAAGAATAAAGTGGCTGTAAAACACCTATAGATCACCGAGACAATACAATATATACAAATCTATAATACATGTACGTATATGGTTTATATATGTTTACCCAAGGAGAATCGAGTGGTATAGAGAGGGAATAAGGCCATTATGCCAGTTTCTGTAGGCCCCTGAAGAAGCCACAGAAGCTCCTCTCCCTACCTCTCTATTATACTTTGGTAAACACCAGTAACGTCACCCACTCATTTTTCATATCTGGTACGTGTATTATAGTTGTTTATACTTTATTGTCTCTGTGATCTATAGGTTTATGACAGCCACTATATATGGCCATTTATTCTTTTGTCTGCTATGTTTTAGCTGTTACCATTTGTATTTGTATCCTTGCTGCAGTCTTTTACTGCCATGTAGGGACATTAGTGGGATCATATCATAAATGATGTGGAGATCTGACTTGCTTATATGAATATTTGCCTTTTTTTTAAAGAATGTTTTTAAGAATTTATTGATCACTGCCTATGTAATACAATATTTCACTATTTAGTCAATGCATGCTGCCTTATGACATGGTTACTAGAGCTCTCTCTACACCACCTCCCCCTTTTTTTTTCTTACTTTAATCTTTTCTTATCACTGTACCCAGCCAACATGGTTAACTCCTTTAGATGCCTGATAGTCCGTCCATCGCCTGCCTAGGAGTGAGCAGATGATGTGGCAATGCAGGGACTGTTGATGAATTTATAAACCCCAATGCCTTTGCAGCCCAGGACTGCCTGATTTTGTTGAAACTGTTACCTCAAATTTAGGACTGTTGACAGCTATTCTATACTTCCCGACACTAGGTTGTCTGATGGCTGTGCCTCTCATCACTAGTTAAGGGCCCTTTACTGACCGCGGTTTTTTTCGCTGCCACACCTGCCGCAAGTGCAAAACCGCACTTGCCGCATCTGCCGCAAGTCCCCATATACTTCCTATGGAAAAAACCGCAACCGTGCCGCAAGTGGAACGGTTATGCGGCAAACGCGGCAGATGCGTTTTTTTCACCGCATCTGCCGCGAATTACGAAAAACGCTGATGTGAAAGCACCCTAAGGTGATGGCTAGTCTTCCCGACAGTGGTTTGAGTGATTACTAATCATCCGAACTCCGGTTCGAGTGATAGCCAGGGCTGTGAAGTCAGTAAGCCAAACATCCAACTCTGACTCTTAACTCTTCAATTTCCCTGAATCCGACTCCAACTCCACCAAAACTGAATCCAACTCCATAACAATGGCCGTGAAGTCAGTAAACCACACATCCAAATACAATTCCCTACAATTTGTAATTGAGGCACCATCTACCCCTGCTCTTCGCTGGTTCACCTATCTTTTACTGGTGATGGCTTGTTTTGTAGGTATTTTTTTACACAACGTGTTTGTGTCAATAGTATACACCTTTTTTGTGTCAATAGTATGCACCTTTTATACCACACAAAAAAAAAAAAAAAAAAAACAATTTCACCTTTCTGTGAATATAACCCAGAGAATACCAATCAAAATTATATCTGCATCTCACTGCAAAGTATCTGAGGGTAATTATGACCAAGGAGCAGTTGGCTGTATCCTAGTCCATGAAATACAATTTAATTTTCAGTTACTGTTGTTTTAATTATAAGATTAGGCATTATCCTCAGCAGAAAACATTGTGCTTGGATCTTTTGGATGCCAGGCTATCGCTATTTACTAGTCAACTTCAAGGTTAAAATACAACTGGTCTCATTTGTTCAGAGAAGTGTTATCTGGAAAACCTGCACAAAGTACAGCTGTGTTAGGAGAGGTGCATTATCGCGCTTCCCGTGCCACGTGGACTTTGTATGATGCCACAATTTTTGCCACATGTTGTATATATTTTCACTTAATTGCAATACCTCTCTGGGAGAATACGTCCTTGCAATTTTGAATGAACTTTCTTTGTGGAGTCCGACACGGCCGCTACACAGTACATAGCAGGGACACATATATAAGATTATCTCCGCACAGTAGATGTGTTAGGATCAGACCAATATTCCAACACTGCTTGCTGTCATCTACTTTCTCAACCCATTGTACCAGTGCATGTTAAATATACCTGTGACTGCTGCAATGATCTCCTTGTAACTTCAGCTTGAATCAGAGTGTAATGGTAATATTCCATCTCTGCACTTATTGCAATGTTTCCTGTGTCATCTGTATGTTTATGCATTCCTCACTCAAAAGTATATGACAATTTGCCACAGTTGTAAATGTTATCTAGTTGGAGGTGTTATAGAGTAGAGGAAGTGTTGACTAATGTCTGTTGCCTTCATCCTATTTCACCCCTGCTGTTCCTTGTAGTTTTTAATTACCTGATACCATGTTCCCTCCCACAATCCCCTTCACCTGAATCTGGTAGTGTGTCCTATAAATTTAGTTCAGTCTTAAGGGGTACACGTGTGGCATCTCATGTAAAGTGGCATTGAATGCTAAGTGGCTGCAGTTATTTCATGGCAGTTAGTCAGGGCAGGAGTCAGGTAAGCCACTCTATTTAACAGGGAGAGGAAAAAAAAAACGTCTTCTCCTTTCCCTATCACCATGTCCATTACTTCACCATCTATTGTTCTATGCGCTCTTGCTGGAAGACAATGACATAGAGGGACACTCAAACACTGTGCATAACTCCATTCACTACTAATCTTTACCATGTCTTGTATTTCACTGTTTGTTTTCTTATGTGCTCTCGCCACCAATTTTTATCACCCCATCCCACCTCCATCACCACTCATTCACATCAGCCCCTCTCTCCTGCCCTACTCTATGTACAGCTCCCATGCTATCTTCAGTTTACTGAAGACTCTCAGCCCATCATATTCCAAAGCTTGTCATAATAAATCATGTCCTAATCCCAAAAACTATCTGCTCTTTCTCTTTTTACTGCTGCTCCTCTCAGGTGATATCTCTCCCAACCCTGGTCCGCCATCTGCTAACTTCAACCCCTCTCCCACCTCACACAGAAACCCCACTAACCTTATTAATATCACCTGCACACCTTCACCTCCCTCTTTTAACTGCGCTCTCTGGAATCCACGGTCTGTATGCAATAAACTTCCTTTCACTCACAATTACTTTCTTACCAACTCTCTTAACCTGCTGGCCCTCACAGAAACCTGGATCCAGGATTCAGACACTGCTTCCCCTGCTGCTATTTCTTACGGCGGCTTACACTTCTCTCACTCCCCTAGACCTGGGAACAGACGTGGCGGTGGAGTCGGCCTCCTCCTGTCCCCACAATGTACTTTCCAGGTCATTCCTCCAGCCCCATCACTCTCATTCCCTTCTTTTGAGGTCCATACCATTAGGCTATTCCATCCCCTCCCCCTCAAAGTAGCAGTGGTATACCGCCCCCCAGGGTCACCCACCCAGTTCCTCGACCATTTCTCCGCTTGGCTCCCGCATTTCATGTCCTCAGATTTACCAACCCTTATTCTGGGAGACTTTAACATTCCCATAAACAGCCCCATCTCCCCATCTGCATCCCAGCTCCTATCTCTAACTACCTCTCTTGGCCTATCACAGCTCTCAACCTCTAAGACGCACGAAAACGGTAACACCCTTGACCTTGTCTTTACCCGGCTCTGCTCATCCTCCCCCTTGGATAACTCAACTCTACTCTCTGACCACAACATTCTTTCCTTCTCACTCACTAACCCTCGGCCAACACAGCCCAAGCCTACCTATCACACATCCAGAAATCTACAGGCCATTAACCCTCAAGCACTCACAGACTCCCTCATCTCATCTCTGTCCCCAATCTCTTCAATCTCCTGTCCAGATCAGGCAGTAAATCACTACAATGACTCTCTCAGAAGCTCCCTGGACCAAGTAGCGCCCCTCACCCGCAGAACCTCCAAACAGAGAACAAAACAGCCCTGGCTCACATCACAAACTCGATTCCTCCAGCGATGCTCCAGGAGTGCTGAACGCCTATGGAGGAAAACTCGCTCACCAGGAGACTTTATCCACTATAAATTCATGCTCAAAACCTACAACTCTGCCCTTCACCTTGCCAAACAGACCTACTTCACCACCCTGGTCTCCTCACTATCCAACAATCCAAAAAAACTCTTTGACACCTTTCACTCTCTCCTCAGTCCTAAAGTGCAGGCCCCCATCACCGATCTCTGTGCTGATGACCTGGCTTCCTACTTCATGGATAAAATAGACAACATCCGCCAGGAAATCAGCTCTCAGCCTCCAAGCACTGCCACCCCCATTCTTGCTCACATCCCCTCCGGTTCACTCTCCACATTTGACCCAGTCACAGAAGAAGAAGTCTCCAGGCTCCTATCTTCCTCTCGTCCCACCACATGCACTACCGACCCCATTCCCTCACACCTGCTCCAGTCCCTCTCTCCAGTCATCACCACTCATCTAACCAAAATCTTCAATCTCTCCCTCTCTTCTGGCATTTTCCCCTCCTCCTTCAAACACTCGATCATTACTCCATTATTAAAGAAAACCACTCTCGACCCAACCTGCACAAATAACTACAGACCAGTCTCCAATCTCCCCTTCATCTCTAAACTCTTGGAGCGCCTGGTCTATTCCCGCCTCACCCGCTACCTCTCCGCTCACTCTCTTCTAGATCCATTACAGTCTGGTTTCCGCCCCCTTCACTCCACAGAAACTGCCCTCATCAAAGTGACCAATGACCTTCTGACAGCAAAACGTAATGGTGACCACTCTCTGCTTATTCTCCTTGATCTCTCTGCAGCTTTTGACACTGTCGACCATCAGCTCCTACTCTCTATGCTGCACTCCATTGGCATAAAGGACACTGCTCTCTCCTGGCTCTCCTCCTATCTTTCTGACCGCTCTTTAAGTGTATCTTTTGCTGGCTCCACTTCCCCCCCTCTTCCCCTCACTATTGGGTCCCTCAGGGTTCAGTCCTTGGCCCTCTCCTCTTCTCTCTCTACACGGCCCCGATTGGACAGACCATCAGCAGATTTGGCTTCCAGTACCATCTTTATGCTGATGACACTCAACTATACACTTCAGCCCCTGACCTTACCCCTGCGGTAGTAAAGAACACCAATGACTGTCTAGCTGCAGTTTCCAATATCATGTCCACTCTCTATTTGAAACTAAACCTTTCCAAAACTGAACTTCTTCTGCTCCCCCCATCCACTAACCTCCCTAAATCGGACATCTCTCTCTCAGTGTGCGGCACCACGATAACGCCTAGACAGCAGGCTCGCTGTCTGGGTGTTATATTTGACACCGATCTCTCCTTCTCCTCCCACACGCAATCTCTCGTCCGCTCCTGTCGCTTACACCTGAAGAATATCTCTAGAGTCCGCCCCTTTCTCACCCTGGAAACAACAAAAACCCTCACCGTGGCCCTAATCCATTCCCGCCTTGACTATTGCAACTCTCTATTAAGCGGCCTCCCCCTCACCAGACTTTCTCCTCTCCAGTCCATCCTTAATGCAGCAGCCAGGATCACCCATCTGGCCAATCGTTACTCAGATGCCTCTGCTCTGTGCCAGTCATTGCACTGGCTGCCCGTATATTACAGGATCAAATTCAAATAGCTTGTTCTCACCCACAAAGCTCTTCACAGTGCAGCTCCCCCCTACCTCTCCTCCCTCATCTCTGTCTATCACCCCACCCGCTCTCTACGTTCCTCAAATGACCTTCAACTAACATCTGCACTAATCCGATCCTCCCACTCCCGGCTCCAAGACTTTTCCAGAGCTGCACCAAACCTCTGGAATGCTTTACCCAAAGAAATCAGGACTATCCACAACTTGCATGGCTTCAGACGATCCCTAAAGACGCATCTTTTTAAGGCGGCCTATCATACTCCCTAACATGTCCATTGTACCGTAGACAGTGAATGGGCTATCCTCTGGACATTATTCTTCTACAAACTCCACCAAACCATAAAGGTCTACACAGACTGATGACCATTCATGTAAGCTTAGCCCTATACCCCATTTCCTCAAGATGCCTGGACCACCAGTGCAATAAGCCCCGGCACCTTGTACAACCCCTATCCCGTTGTAGATTGTAAGCTCTTTTGAGCAGGGTCACCTTCATTTCTTGCTTTATTTATTGTATTTTTTTTTTCACATTGATTCTATGCCTATTGTTTTTGTATCCAATGATTGTACTTTATTTGTTCTCTATTGTAATTACTTACTGTATATTTTCTGTACGCTAACCCTACATTGTAAAGCGCTGCGGAATATGTTGGCGCTATATAAATAAAGCTTTATTATTATTATTATATTATTATGTCCCTGTACAGCCAGACACATCCATTACACAGTACACAGCAGGGACACATATATAAGATTATCTCAGCACAGGACATATGGTATGATCAGACCATGTCCCTGTATGGTCAGACACATACAGTACACAGCAGGGATACATATATTATTATTATTTATTTATATAGCGCCATTAGGTTCCATGGCGCTTTACATGAGGATAAGGTCGGCAAGGACAAGTACACTAAAAGTAGACAATCGGACATACAGGTACAGGAGGGAGGGGTCCTGTCCACGAGGGCTCACAGTCTACGAGGGGCGGGTGGGGATACAGTAGGATGGGGAAATGTCAGTCTTGGGGCGGTCGCCCGGGTCTCATGGCAGGTTGTAGGCTTGATGGAATAGGTGAGTCTTCAGGTTACACTTGAAGGTTCCCAGGGTCGGAGAATGTCTGACGTTTTGGGGCAGGGAGTTCCAAAGTATGGCTGATGCCCGGGAGAAGTCCTGAATACGGTTGTGTGAAGAGGAGATGAGGGGGAGCGGAGGAGGAGTTCTTGGGAGTTTCGGAGGTTGCGTGGGGGTAGGTATCGGGAGACCAGGTCAGAGATGTATGATGGGGACAGGTTGTGTATGGCTTTGTATGCCATGGTTAGTGTTTTGAACTGGGATCTCTTGGAGGCGGGGAGCCAGTGAAGGGCTTGGCAGATAGGGGAGACAGGGGAGTAGCGGGAGGACAGATGGATTAGTCGGGCAGCGGAGTTGAGGATAGATTGGAGGGGTGTAAGGGAATTATCCGGGAGGCCAGTGAGAAGGAGGTTGCAGTAGTCAAGGCGGTAGATGATAAGCGCATGAATAAATGTTTTAGCTGTGTCGTGGCTAAGGAAGGAGCGGATCCGTGAAATGTTTCTAAGCTGGAGCCGGAGGGACGTGGTGAGGGCCTCGATGTGGGGCTTAAAGGATAGTGAGGAGTCGAGGATTACCCCAAGGCACTTGGCATAGTGGACTGGGGAGAGAGCGCAGTCATTGACACAGATGGATAGGTCGGGAAGGGGGGGGGGGATTTATTGGGGGGAAGACGATGAATTCAGTTTTGTCCATGTTGAGTTTAAGGAAGCAAGCAGAGAAAAAGGATGAGATGGCGGAAAGGCATTGTGGGATTTTGGAAAGTAGTGAGGTGATGTCAGGGCCGGACAGGTAGATTTGGGTGTCGTTGGCATAGAGGTGGTATTGAAAGCCGTGGGACTCAATGAATTGCCCTAGGCCGAGAGTGTAAATGGAGAAAAGTAGCGGTCCCAGGACTGATCCTTGGGGGACCCTGACAGATAGGGGGTAGGGCGAGGAGGAGGTGTGGGAGTGGGAGACACTGAAGGTCCGGTCCGCTACGTATGAGGAGATCCAAGAGAGGGCAAGGTGGGTGATGCCGAGGGATTCCAGGATCTGGAGAAGAAGGGAGTGGTCAACCGTGTCAAAAGCAGCAGACAGGTCAAGGAGGAGGAGGATGGAGTAGTGGCGTTTGTTCTTGGCAGTCAATAGGTCGTTGGTGACTTTGGTCAGGGCTGTTTTGGTGGAGTGGTGGGGTCGGAAGCCAGATTGTAGGCGGTCAAAGAGGGAGCAGGAGGAGAGGGGAGAGGACAGTTCAGAGTGGACGTGCTGTTCAAGTAGCTTAGAGGCGAATGGGAGAGGAGGTATGGGGCGATGGTTAGAGACAAAGGTAGGGTTGAGGGAGGGTTTTTTAAGGATAGGCGTGATTAGGGCGTGTTTGAATGCCGAGGGGAAGGCACCAGTGGTGAGTGATAGGTTGAAGAGATGCTTGAGGGTCGGGATGAAAACAGAGGAGAGATTGGGAATGAGGTGGGATGGAAGCAGGTCGTGGGTGCTGGTGGTGAGGTGTGATTTCGACAGGAGGGAGAAGAGTTGGCTTTCAGTTATGGGGAGGAAGTGGTTAATGGAGGAAGAGGGCAATGTAGGTGAGAGGGGGAGTTGTGGGGAAAGTGGGCCAAAGCTGCTACTGCTTTTGTCGATCTTCTCTTTGAAGAAGGTCGCAAAGTCTTCAGCAGAGATGAGGGGGGAGGGAGGAGGAGTGGGTGGGCGGAGTAGGGAATTGAAAGTTTTGAAGAGGTGTTTGGGGTTGCGGGACAAAGAGATTATTAGGGATGAGAAGAAGGCTTGTTTGGCGGTAGCAAGTGCAGTCTTGAAGTCAGTTAGGGATTGTTTGAACAAAGCAAAATGCTCAGAGGTGCGGGACTTTTTCCATACCCTCTCGGCGACCCTGGACACCCGTCTTAGGTTTTTAGTGAGGGTGGTGTGCCAGGGTTACCTGTTAGTGCGTGGAGTGTGAGGGGGGTGGCTAGGTTGAGGGCGCTAGTTATTGTGGTGTTGTATAGGGTGGTGGCAGTGTCTGTCACAAGTGGAGGTTGTGTCGGTGAGAGGGAGGAGGGATTCGCAGAATAAGGGAAGATCAAGATATTTTAGGTTTCGGCGATGGTGATCAAGTTTGCAGAGAGGGGGTAGCGTGGCAGGGGAGGAGAGGGCAGAGAAGGTCAGGGATGGTGGTCAGACAGGGGGAGTTCTGAGTTTGTGAGGTTAGAGAGGGAGCAAAGGCGGGTAAAGATGAGGTCAAGCGTGTGGCCTTTTTTATGGGTGGCAGAGGAGGACCATTGGGAGAGCCCTAGAGAAGCAGTTAGGGAAAGACGTTTAGAGGTGGCTGGATGGGGAGTGTCAATGGGGATATTGAAGTCGCCCATGATGTTGGTGGGGATGTCAGCGGAAAGGATATAAGGATATATAAGATTATCTCAGCACAGTAGATGTGTTATGATCAGACCATGTCCCTGTACGGTCAGACACATCCATTGCACAGTACATAGCAGGGACACATATATAAGATTATCTCAGCACAGGAACATTTCATTTATTTACATCCAAATGTGAATTTTTTTTATTTTTCCAAGATCCATTGATTACAATGAACTTTAAAATAAATTTGTTTTTGGGGGGGATAACTATTAAGTTTCAAGAATATATTGATCAGAAATCAGAGCATGTATCGGTACATTCATTGATGAGTCTTGAGGACTCTTAGGGCCACATCACACTAGGTGACGTCGCTGGAGATGTCGTCGGCGACGGGTGGGAGCGCGCACGCTTTTGGCGCCCCGACAGCATCGCCGCCCCCCGTTTGCATGGGGCGACACCTCTGGCGACGCACCAGCGATCTGACAGGTGGCATCGCCACTGGGGTATCTAAAAACCCCAGCGGCCATGCAGTACAATGGGAGCCTATGGCTCCCTTCGCCTGTCAGATCACCGTCGGCCGTTTACATGGGGTGATATGTACACCGCCCCAGATTGGCCGCCTGGTTTCACAGCGCTACTGTGAAACCAGGCGACCACTCAAGTGCGTCGCCCTTGCCCAGTCACATTGGGCGACGCATTGGCGATGTTGGCGGCGATAGGCCATGCCATAGCGTCGCCTAAAAAATCGCCGCCGACATCGACAGGTGTGACGGACCCCTTAGATACTAAGTAGTAGTAGTTTTACACATATATCTTGGTCAGTGATTTAGAGTGGGTACAGAAAGTATTCGGACCCCTTTACATTTTTCAATCTTTGTTTCGTTACAGCCATTTGGTAAATTCAAAAAAAGTTCATTTTTTTTCTCATTAATGTCCACCTGCACCCTATCTTGGCTTAAAAAAACAAAAAAGTAGAAGTTTATTAAAAAAAGAAAAACTGAAATATCACATGGTCATAAGTCTTCAGACCCTTTGCTCAGTACTGAGTAGAAGCACCTTTTTGAGCTAGTTCAGCCGTAAATCTTCTTGGGAATGATGCAACAAGTTTATCACACCTGGATTTAGGGATTCTCTGCCATTCTTCCTTGCAGATTTTCTCCAGTTCCATCAGTTTGGATGGTGAACGTTGGTGGACATCCTTTTTCAGGTCTCTCCAGAGATGCTCAGTTGAATTTAGGTCAGGGCTCTGGCTGGGCCAGTCAAGAATGGTCACAAAGTTGTTCTGAAGCCACTCCTTTGTTATTTTAGCTGTGTTCTTAGGGTCATTGCCTTGTTGAAAGGTGAACCTTCAGCCAAGTCTGAGGTCCAGAAAACTCTGGAAGAGGTTTTCATCCTGGATATCTCTGTACTTGGTTGCATTCATGTTTCCTTCATTTGCAACCAGCTATTCTGCCCCTGCAGCTGAAAAACACCCCCATAGCATGATGATGCCACCACCATGTTTCACTGTTGGGATTGTATTGGGCAGGTGGTGAGCAGTGCCTGGTTTTCTCCACACATACCGCTTAGAATTATCATCAAAATGTTCTTTGTCTCATCAGACCAGAGAATCTTATTTCTCATAGTCTGGGAGTCCTTCATGTGTTTTTTTTGCCAACTCTATGCAGGCTTTCATATATTTTGCACTAAAAAGAGGCTTCCATCAGGCCACTCTGCCATAAAGGCCCGACTGGTGGAGGGCTGCAGTGATAGTTGACTTTGTGGAACTTTCTCCCATATCCATACTGCATCTCTGGAGCAGCCACAGTGATCTTGGGTTCTTCTTTACCTCTCTCACCAAGGCTCTTCCCCCACGATTGCTCAGTTTGGCTGGACGGCCAGGTCTAGGAAGACTTCTGGTGGTCCCAAACCTTTTCCATTTAAGGATTATGTAGGCCACTGTGCTCTTAGGAGCCTTGAGTACTGCAGAAATTTTTTTGTAACCTTGGCCAGATCTGTGCTTTGCCACAATTTTGTCTCTGAGCTCCTTGAGCACTTTCTTTGACCTCATGATTCTCATTTGGTCTGACATGCACTGTGAGCTGTGAGGCCTTATATAGACAGGTGTGTACCTTTCCAAATCAATTTTATTAGTTTAATTAAACACAGCTGGACTCCAGTGAAGCAGTAGAACCATCTCAAGGAGGATCGCAAGGAAACGGACAGCATGTGACTTAAATATGAGTGTCTGAGCAAAGGGTCTGAATACTTATGACCATGTGATATTTCAGTTTTTCTGTTTTAATACATTTGCAAACATGTCTACATTTCTGTTTGTTAAGTCAAGATGGGGTCCAGAATTTACATTAATGAGAAAAAATGAACTTTTTTGAATTTACCAAATTGCTGCAGTGAAAATTGGAAGTGGTCTGAATAGTTTCCGTGCCTACTGTATATGGTCAGCAATGGTTTCTGATAACATATCAAAGTGCACAGAGGCTGTATGTATTGTCGCTGATCCATTGTTTAAATTATTTAGATTTTCATAAGTATTTCTATAATTACCAACAGCCCATCATGGGGCTAAACTCCAGGAATTTAGTCATGATTTCCAAATCAGATTCTTTCCGGGATATAATTCTCTAACCCTCCGGGGCATGAGGGGTTTGCTTTGTAAAGCAGACACGCTCTCTACAATAAATCTGCTTACTGAATCCAACATGGTTACTGGACAGATTAAAGTTTGAGGGATGCTAATTACTTGACTCCTTCGGGGACGCCAACTTGTTTTTTTTTCTCTGTGTACAAAACTTGAATATAAACTTTTCTTGTGTTTCTACCTTTCATGAAGAATGTTGTTTCTAACTGGAAGTTTATAGTAATCTTCATGTCAATAGAAGGTTTATGAACCTGGGATTGTAGCACCCTGCTTAGTTTTATTGGCTCAGCGGATTGTCCAAAGCTATCCTGATTTAATAATACCTTGTAAACTTTCTAATATACACCTGTGACTATAATCCTATTAAGAGCAAGCCTTAATAAGAAAGAGAGAAAAGTGCTGCTTGTGCAGCTTATATTCTTAACTAGGTAGCAAAAGTGACTGCTCAGTTGTCCATTGGGACTATTTGGAAATAGTTAATACAATTCTCATATATCTCTAATACTCAGTATCAACCAGGGTTGTGAAGTTGCTAAACCAAATATCCGACTCCAACTCCTCAATTTCCCTGAATCCGACTCCCAACTCCAACTCCATCAACATGGACACCAACTCCACGACTCCGACTCTACAATTATGGCTGTGAAGTCAATAAGCCAAACATCAGCCCCTGACTCCTTGATTTCCCCGAGTCCCATTCTGACTCCACCCAAAATGGACACCAATCCCATGACTCCCAACTCCACAGCCCTGGTATCAACCTACTATGTCTAACCTAGAAAGCCGAAAATCCATATGTTCACACGGCCCACCTCCTTGTCCTCTGTTTTCTACCTAGCTTGTGATTCAGTATTGCACAGTAAACGATACAAGAACTCAAGAAATTTGGTGTCTCACAGTCCTATAAAGGGAGTACCAGTGTATCATTCTAATACGATCTCCTCATATTCACTGCCATCTTCATATTACTTTTCTGTCTCTTCCCTACACATGCATGAGAAACCCCCAAGGCTAAGTACACAGTGTTCAGTGATAGTTTGATGGCTTCAGTCTGCATCTCTGAGAAATAAGACTCAGACAAGCCCCAGACGGAGATATTCATTCCTGTGAGACAAAAGGATTTCAGCTGGACTCTTTATGATCCTTTGCTGTGGTGTCCATTGCTTCAGATGGGCAGGAGAACGTGGTCTAAACTCTGTTTCTATCATTGTACGGAAAAGGCTTGGTCAGAAGCCACAGACTAGTGATGTCGCGGTCGTGACGGATCCGGCTCAAAGAGCAGGCTCCCTGCTGTGAACGATGGGAGCTGGCACACAAGTGAGAGTCACTACATTCTGTTAATAGCTCTCACATTGCCTAAAATTCCTGTGTTAGGCGCCTGTAACCCCGCCCATCTGGAAAAAAACCCAGCCTACTTTTCAATTTAATTGGCTGTTTGCAAGTAAGCGGTATTTTCCATAGGTGTGCATAGTTTGAACAGCATCAACGTCATCCCAAATATGTGTTCACCACACATATATATTTCATAGGGAGCCATTTCGGATCCAAAAAGATCTGACTCTTTTTGGTGAGCAGAGCCATGATAGCCAGATCACCAAAAAGAGACAGACCGCCCATCACCACCACAGATGACTCCATCAGAGAATCCTGAATCTGATGGAATCACTGGACAGAAGCCTTCAGAGATTCCCCGGTGAGTAATATGTTAGGGGTATGTGCACATGAGCTGGATAGGTAGAGTATTTTTACCTAGATATTCTATGTTAGGTCACATGCTCACTTTGAGTATTTGGTGAGTTTTTTACCTCCAGTTTTTGTAGACAAAACCAGCAGTGGTTGATAAATCCAGACGTGGTGACGCGTTTCTATTGTACTTTTCCTCTGATTGCTCCACTCCTGGTTTTGGTTACAAATACTGAGGTAAAACACTCATCAGATACTGAACGTGTGAACTTACTGTGCTTGTATTGCAGATGGAATTTTATAATATTTAAAATCCTACAGCAGATTTCAATACACAGTTGAAAACATGGTATATTGTCATCATTTCTACAATGAAGGCCATGTGCACACACTGGGTAGCCACACATCTATTGTTGTCAAGCTGTACTCAATACAAGTGGTTCAATTGTGGATTTGTCAAGGTGTCAAGCAAATCTAGAACACGCCTCTAGAACCACCTTAGAACACTGCCAGGTGATCTGTCTTTACATGCTGTTCCCAATGCCAAGGTTAATGAGGAAAATCTATAAGAAAAGTGATGGACAACAAGCTAGATGTTTTCAAGCCACAAGGTTTCCGAATATTGTTCAAAATTGTCTTCACGTCGGCATCGGACCTGGCCTCCATCACTGGTCACACCTCATGGATTCCAATGTTTGTGGCAGTTTTATGTTAGACGCTCTGATCCGAGTTAGTGTATTTCTATACGATGTCCACACCGAACAACATATAAATAGGACAGAATGATCACATGAAAACAGACAGTGCAAGGGCTAACAGAGTCTCCTGACAAGTTGGGCCATTCTTCGAGGTGGCCTCCTGCTTGTATCTAATATAAAGGGAGCCTAGTATCCGTAGATTACATTTAATGCTCTCATTTCCTCCCTAGACCGTGTTTGTTTGCTTACATTGAGTATGTTATCTATAATATTCCTGTCCGGGCAGACACCTAATTATGGAAGTAATTACAAACTTCTTGGAATCCGTCCACACTGCTGAAATCTGTGTATAAGAACTGCTCTCTTGTTTTCTACCTCTAGACCCCATAATCTGTATTTAACAGAAAAGCAGCTTAACGGTGAAACCGAAAACCTTGTGGCAAGCGCCGTCTATTAGGCCAGTGATCACTCCACCCAGGGAAGGGGGAATACAGCCCTGGAGGTTGTGGCATGTTTCCGTGGAGGGAAGTGTAGGGATGCAGAGGGGAGTTTGGAGTCCTTTTTTAGAAAACCTTTGCAAACTGTCTGATGATGACCCATATTTCCAAGCCCGTTATTGGAGCCTGGTGCCTACCGAGGAAATGTTTGCTTTCTTTACATTGATTTTATGCAGTTTCTGGTTCATGTTGCTGGGATGTCTGTGGACGTCTGACCCCAGATGGCAGGGAGATTAGGACATGTTATATAATGTACATGTGACTGCATGTGTCATACTGCTCGGACCCGTAGCTTTTGGACAACATGTTCTTGGCTTTATTTCCTACTGGGCAGTTTCTCTCCTTTTACTTTCCCTTGGTGGTGATTACATTTTTAGTGAGACTGTTAGACATCGCTTAGGGTATCATGCTCTAGAGCAAAGACGCTAGAAATTACAGCGCCTTCCTTTAGTAAACCTGATTAGTAAAGGAATTTTTTTTGGCCGATTTCTGGCGATTTTAACACTTGTAATAACGTATTAAAAGTTTGATATGTGATGGGTTTATGGCAGCAGTACTTCTGCCCAGAAGGGCGTAGATGTCAGCCTGGGCTTTGATTTCTCCGGTTTGCCATGTATAAGCTGCCATGCAGACATCCTGTTTACATGTGTGCTCTATGCAAGGGGAATTTTTGACAGATTTTGGCCTGCTGATCTGATCTGTCATGCAGAACAATTTTATGTGCCTCCGATTTGGAAAGATTTCTCACATCTCACTACCTCTTAGCATTCCTGAACCCACACCCAGGCATCAGCTAATATGTCAATGCCATGGAAGTTTTTCCAAAACAAATGCAAAATTATTCAGAAAGTTAGACTTCAGCTATGTTTTCTCCATTCTTCTCTGTAGTTTTATAGAAGATTCTGAAAACACAAAGGTGGAGAATCGACTGATGCATGGTCACCACATAATAATGGCACCATTATTATTATTTATTTATATAGCACCATTAATTCCATGGGTGCTGTACATGGGAAGGGTTACATACAAAATTATAGATCTAGTTTACAGTAAACAAATTAACAATGACAGACTGATACAGAGGGGAGAGGACCCTGCCCTTGCTGGTTTACATTCTACAAGATATTGGGGAGGAGACATTAGGTCAGGGATGCAGCAGCTCCGGAGGCGGTGGGGCGGCAGCTTGGTCATTGCAGGCTGTAAACTTTCCTGAAGAGATGGGTTTTCAGATTCCGTCTGAAGGATCCAAGCGTGGTGGATAATCGGATGTGTTGGGACGTAGAATTCCAGAGGATGGGGTATTCCGGAGAAATCGAGACGGTTGTGTGAGGAACGGATAAGTGTGGAGGACAGGAGGAGGTCTTGGGAGGATCGAAGATTATGTGAGGGAAGATATTGGGAGATTAGTTTGGAGATATAGGGAGGAGACACGTTGTGGACGGCTTTTTAGGTCAGTGTTAGTAGCTTGAACTGGATTCGTTGGGAAATTGGGAGCCAGTGAAGAGATTTGCAGAGAGGAGAAACAGGAGTAGCGAGGAGAGAGGTGGATTAGTCGGGCAGCAGAGTTAAGGACAGACTGGAGATGTGCAAGAGGAGAAGGTTGCAGTAGTCTAGGCGGGAGATGATGATGGCATGTACAAGAATTTTAGTAGATTGAGGGCTGAGGAAAGGACGGATTCTGGAAATATTCTTGAGCTGGAGGCGACAGGAGGTGGCGAGAGTTTAGATGTGTGATTTTAAGGACAGGGCAGAGTCTAGAGTTACTCTGAGGCAGAGAATTTGAGGGGTGGAAGAGAGTATGATGCCATTTACCATAATAGATAGATCAGGTGGTGAAGATGAAAGATGGGATGGAGGAAAGATGATGTGTTCCATTTTGTCTGCATTGAGTTTTAGGAAGCGAGAGGAGAAGGAGGATATGGCAGATTCTGGACAGCAGGGAGTTGACATCTGGGCCAGAGAAAGAGATCTGATTGTTGTCAGCGTACAAGTGGTACTGGAAGCCATGGAATTTTATGAGTTGTCCTAGGCCAAGGGTATAGATGGAGAAAAGTCGGGGCCCCAGGACAGAGCCTTGTGGCGGGATGAGGAGTTAGTGTGGGAGTGGGAAACGCTAAATGTGCGGTTGGAAAGGTATGAGGCAACCCAGGACAGGGCAAGGTCTTTGATGCCAAGGGAAGAAGGAATCTGTAGTAGAAGAGTGGTCGACTGTGTCAAAGGCAGATGACAGGTCTAGAAGGAGGAGGATGGAGAGTTGTCTGTTAGTTTTGGCTGTGAGCAAGTCGTTGTTGATAGCATATGTCCATAAATAGTGTGAGGTCAAATTATTTAGAGGATATCAATACCTTGGGAAGCTTTTTTTCTTCTTATTTAGGTGGAATAAAATATTACAAAACACTTTTTTTCATTGGATTTAAAAAAAAAAAAAAAACAACTCATACTGCAATTATCTAAAAAGATCTTGTATCGGTCTTTTCTGAGCTCTTCTGTACTGATTTATGACCTGACCACATCAAAGCTAAACAGAACTTCACTATAGATGAGCCGGAGTTAGAAGCTCTTCTGTCACAATTGGTTCACTGACAAACTTGCAGTTACAGTCATGACCAAAAGTGTTGCGGCCCTTGAAATTGTTCCAGAAAATGAAGAATTTTTTCTAGGAAATAATTGCAATTATGCAAGTTTTGTTACACACAGCTGCGGCCATCGGGAGAGATTTCAATGTGATCCCCAGAGTTCTCCTGCGCTGTCATGCGGAGGACACTGCGGACCCATTGACTTCAAGGCGTGGTTTGTGCGCGTGCGGACGCTTGCAGATAAAACAATCGCCTGTGAACGCACAAAAAATGCAACATGCTGCGTTCAGAGTGGGCTCGGAGGGCGCACAAATTATGTGCATCCAAACGCAACCGAACGCAGCCAAAAGCAGGCGCATTCGTTCCCATGTTAAACATAGAAACACAGTGCGCAAGCATTTTGCTGGGTACGGTGCGCTGCGTTTGCAAACGCCAGTGTGAAAGCACCCTAAGTGTTTGGCCTCATTGCCTTGCTGAAATGCTTATCCTCGTATCATCTTGGTGGATGGCAGCAGATTTATATCAAGAATGTCTTTGTACATTTGTCCATTTATCCTTCCTTCAATTATTTGCCGTTTGTTTGTGCTGTTTGCTGAAAAACAGCCCCACACTATGATGTTCTCGGCTTCAAACTTCACTGTCGGCATGGTATTTTTGGGTGATATGCAGTGCCTTTTGGCCCCTAAGTGTGTATTATGGCATCCAAACAGTTCAATTTTGGTTTGAACATCAAGTTTACATGCTCACAATATTTCACAGCCTTGTCTAAATGTTGTTAAGCAAACTTTAAATGTGCTTGAACATAATTTTTGTTAAGCAATGGAGTCTTTTGTGGAGAGTGTACATACTGGCCATAGAGGTTGAGTGCATTATTTTTCTTTGAAACAATTGTACCTGCTGATTCCAGGTTTTCTGCAGCTCTCTATATGTGGTTCTTGGCTCTTTTCAACTTTTCTGATAATTCTTACTCTTCTGTGGAAATCTTGCAGGCTGCCCCTGGTTGTAGCCAGTTTATGGTCAAATAATGCTCTTTCCACTTCTGGGTTATGGCTCCAGCAGTTCTCACTTTAACTTTAATTCTTCTGTAACCAATGCCATCAGTATATTTTGTAACAATAAGGTTACAAAGGTCAGACACAGGGGTGTAACTACAACAGGTGTCGGGGTTGCGGTTGCACCCAGGCCCTGCAGCCTAGGGGGGCCCAAAAGTCCCTTTGGCCTATAGAAAAAGACTAATACTATGAAAGATTTCCAATAATTGGGGGCCCCATTGGTGCATTTGCATCGGGGCCCCTCGGCCTGAAGTTACGCCACTGGTCAGACAGATTACTGGTTTTACCGATCATGCTTCTTGTGTGGCACCTTGGTCATGAGACACCTTTTTATAGGCCATCATTTGAACCATCTGATGTTATTTTTCACTAAGTGACAGGATTTATTTCTAATTACTGATAGATTTCATCTGGTCTCAAGACATTTCAAGGCTTTTTGCACCTCTTTCTTTGTGTTCAATACATTTTCCCAGTGTAATTTCTTATTGCTACCCATAATTTAATTTTTGGACATCTGTGGTTTGATTACATACCTTGTGTGGATTGGATAGGTTGTCACTGACATCAAGTGAGAAATTCATGTCAGTAGCACCTTTTTACTTAGACAATTGGTGACGTGTTCAATACTTATTTCACCCAGTGTATGTTTTTAAGTCCGCCTAATAAAGACAGACACTGCCAGAACCCAGGCCAGGAGCAGAGGCATATTTGGGTTCTCCAGCACCTTGGGCAAGAGATCAGTTTGGAACCCATCCCCGCATGTGGTTTGAGTAGTTGTCATGTGACCATGTTGTCATATGACCATTCAGATGTGATAAGCACACTTAGGCCCCTTTTACATCAGCAATTTTCGCTGATTGCGGCAGTTGCGGTGAAAAAAACGCAACTGCCGCGATTACCGCATAACGGCTGCACTTGCGGTTCACAATGTCTATGGGGCTTGCGGTAAGTGTGCAGTGTGGCGCCCCTGCGGGTATGCGCCACAGAATGGTATTACACTTGAATATAAAATGTGTTTTTTCCTTGTAAATTGCCAGGTTACGATTTAAATCTTATGGAGTCTATTTTTAGCACTCACTTAGGACCGCACCACTTAGTGTAGGGGAAACTGACTTTATGGTAGGTTCCACAGGTGGTGGGCGGAGCTTAGGATAGAGCAGAGTGACAGTTAAGAATTTACCTGAGACGGCTTGGGAAGGCAGACCAAGTGGTCACGCCTGGCGGCTCAGCTGAGTGGAGGGTACCCCATCTTTATGAGGGGGCCCAGGACAGATGGCAACGGACCATGACTGGTAGGAACCAGCTGGTCATGTTGAGGGTTCACCGGTGACACGGACAACCGAGGCAGCCAGGAGTTCAGCCCTGACTGCAAAGCCGACGAGCTGCAGGCCCAACAGGACCGGGTTGCTGACAGCACCACAAAGGTACCTCACCCCTCATGCCCAAAAGACGGTCCTACACTAGTGAGGAAAGACTGAAACCCGGTGTCAGGTGGGAAACTTGTGCGTTCCTGCTGTTCCCATTTGGACCGGTAATAGTCAAATTAAGCCTACTAGATACAGACTGCAGGACTGGCGGGTGAGCTCTTCAAAGGTGGGAAAGACAGAAAGATCTAGAAAGAGAATAGAAACCCTGAAAGACAGAGAAAGAACATCTAATGACTCCTTAAGAGAAATCCTGAGTTGGTAACAACACCCTAAACCAAACTGTACCGTGTATTGTTATGCCATCAGCCGGTACCGAGTAAAGCAAAGTTAAAATGGAAATGGTTTCTGTTATTCTTCCTGCCGCAGCTCAAAGGACTTAACATCATCAACATCAACAGCAGACGGGTAAGAACTGCACCACCATTTACCATCACTGTCCTCCCTCACCGTCTCATTACCATCATAGCTGCCCTGAGGTAAAGCTCCACCTGTGGGGAGCTGTACCACACACCGCTGCCCCCTCCATCACCTCAGCGGCCGGCCGGCAGCGC
This sequence comes from Allobates femoralis, assembly GCA_033576535.1. Lineage (NCBI taxonomy): Eukaryota > Metazoa > Chordata > Amphibia > Anura > Aromobatidae > Allobates > Allobates femoralis. The sequence continues at coordinate 620,712,532 of JARQOC010000002.1, forward strand.
CGGTACCACCTTACCGGACTCTACAGGTGGCGTCACGTTCCCCTGTAAATAACCCCCATTTACCCCCACCGTTTACCAACAACACCTGGTATAGTTGTTCGCCAGGGCACGGCACCGGGGATACCGACCACCCGTGACATCCCACACAGAAACCCCGGTGACCGAGTACCCCATGCACCCCAGCTCTGGTCGAAACAAATTGGTGTCACGAACAGGATGAGCCAGCCTGGTATCTACCGGGTGAAGTGTGCCTTAAGAACTTTATTATTGTCTAACTGTGTGGATTATAAAAACAGTGCCGAGCCGCCATTACATCGCCTCAGAAATTCAAACTGCGTCACAGCAGGAGAAAGAGCGGGAAGATAAGCCCCGCCCCCTCCGCTCTGCCGAGGAGTGACGAAGGCAGTGGCGGGCTCCGGAAAAGCCCGAAGGACTTGCCCGCAGTAACTTCGTGGCGGGCGGGCTTAAAAGTACAAAAACAACAATGTGCCGGCCTAGGGGCGTACCTCGGCCCCTCAACAAACATAGGCCATTCAAGAGGCGCCAAAAAGTCTCCCCGCCCCCATTGCTCTCAATCAACCAAGGGGGCGGGTCGAGCGCCAGCCCACACCGGTTATGGACTATAAGAACTAAGCAGGATGTGGCCGGGAGCGGACTCAATATACCTGGTCAGGCTCCGGACCTGTTACCTGTAACCGGCTGTGAGGCAATGGCAGTTCCAGCTGCTGATTCCCTGGGACCGGTTTATGCACCCCTTGTGGACCCCGGAGAGGAGGATATCACCGAGGCGGAGGACTTCATCCAGTTCCTGAAGGAGCCGGTGGTACAGAGGAGGCCGGGCCCCGCGAGCTATGGAGGGTCGCGGTACCAGCAGCAGCGGTTGGAGAAGAGAAGAGTGCATCTATCTGCAGTTCCCCAGGGTCACCTGGACCGGGACCTGTATTGTGGGGATAAATAAACGCCACGCAGGTCTCAGTGGGAGGTTTGCAATCCGGGTCAGTAAGTTGAGCAATAAAGAGTTAACCCGGTATTGCACTGTTCAAAGTGTGAGCAGAATCGTTCAAAATGCATATTTCCCTTGCATTGCACTGTTTCTTTTTCCTTTTCAGCACTTGATGGACAGTAACCAAAGAACTTGTTACCTGGTCCCAGTTGGGCCAGTATGGACTAGATTATAGTCAAAGTTTAAAGTAACGTTATAAGCAATGCGCCTCCCTGACAGGGAAGAAAAGAAGCAATCTTATTGTTGATATCTGTTCTAAATGTTCAATGTTATATGTAAAATGCATTTTTGTATTTCAGGTTTGGTTTGACACCCGCGGACGGGTGTGTTTCACCAAGGGGGTGTGTGGCGCCCCTGCGGGTATGCGCCACAGAATGGTATTACACTTGAATATAAAATGTGTTTTTCCTTGTAAATTGCCAGGTTACGATTTAAATCTTATGGAGTCTATTTTTAGCACTCACTTAGGACCGCACCACTTAGTGTAGGGGAAACTGACTTTATGGTAGGTTCCACAGGTGGTGGGCGGAGCTTAGGATAGAGCAGAGTGACAGTTAAGAATTTACCTGAGACGGCTTGGGAAGGCAGACCAAGTGGTCACGCCTGGCGGCTCAGCTGAGTGGAGGGTACCCCATCTTTATGAGGGGGCCCAGGACAGATGGCAACGGACCATGACTGGTAGGAACCAGCTGGTCATGTTGAGGGTTCACCGGTGACACGGACAACCGAGGCAGCCAGGAGTTCAGCCCTGACTGCAAAGCCGACGAGCTGCAGGCCCAACAGGACCGGGTTGCTGACAGCACCACAAAGGTACCTCACCCCTCATGCCCAAAAGACGGTCCTACACTAGTGAGGAAAGACTGAAACCCGGTGTCAGGTGGGAAACTTGTGCGTTCCTGCTGTTCCCATTTGGACCGGTAATAGTCAAATTAAGCCTACTAGATACAGACTGCAGGACTGGCGGGTGAGCTCTTCAAAGGTGGGAAAGACAGAAAGATCTAGAAAGAGAATAGAAACCCTGAAAGACAGAGAAAGAACATCTAATGACTCCTTAAGAGAAATCCTGAGTTGGTAACAACACCCTAAACCAAACTGTACCGTGTATTGTTATGCCATCAGCCGGTACCGAGTAAAGCAAAGTTAAAATGGAAATGGTTTCTGTTATTCTTCCTGCCGCAGCTCAAAGGACTTAACATCATCAACATCAACAGCAGACGGGTAAGAACTGCACCACCATTTACCATCACTGTCCTCCCTCACCGTCTCATTACCATCATAGCTGCCCTGAGGTAAAGCTCCACCTGTGGGGAGCTGTACCACACACCGCTGCCCCCTCCATCACCTCAGCGGCCGGCCGGCAGCGCCGGTACCACCTTACCGGACTCTACAGGTGGCGTCACGTTCCCCTGTAAATAACCCCCATTTACCCCCACCGTTTACCAACAACACCTGGTATAGTTGTTCGCCAGGGCACGGCACCGGGGATACCGACCACCCGTGACATCCCACACAGAAACCCCGGTGACCGAGTACCCCATGCACCCCAGCTCTGGTCGAAACAAATTGGTGTCACGAACAGGATGAGCCAGCCTGGTATCTACCGGGTGAAGTGTGCCTTAAGAACTTTATTATTGTCTAACTGTGTGGATTAATAAAACAGTGCCGAGCCGCCATTACATCGCCTCAGAAATTCAAACTGCGTCACAGCAGGAGAAAGAGCGGGAAGATAAGCCCCGCCCCCTCCGCTCTGCCGAGGAGTGACGAAGGCAGTGGCGGTCCGGCCCGAAAAGCGAAGACTTGCCCGCAGTAACTTCGTGGCGGGCGGGCTTAAAAGTACAAAAACAACAATGTGCCGGCCTAGGGGCGTACCTCGGCCCCTCAACAAACATAGGCCATTCAAGAGGCGCCAAAAAGTCTCCCCGCCCCCATTGCTCTCAATCAACCAAGGGGGCGGGTCGAGCGCCAGCCCACACCGGTTATGGACTATAAGAACTAAGCAGGATGTGGCCGGGAGCGGACTCAATATACCTGGTCAGGCTCCGGACCTGTTACCTGTAACCGGCTGTGAGGCAATGGCAGTTCCAGCTGCTGATTCCCTGGGACCGGTTTATGCACCCCTTGTGGACCCCGGAGAGGAGGATATCACCGAGGCGGAGGACTTCATCCAGTTCCTGAAGGAGCCGGTGGTACAGAGGAGGCCGGGCCCCGCGAGCTATGGAGGGTCGCGGTACCAGCAGCAGCGGTTGGAGAAGAGAAGAGTGCATCTATCTGCAGTTCCCCAGGGTCACCTGGACCGGGACCTGTATTGTGGGGATAAATAAACGCCACGCAGGTCTCAGTGGGAGGTTTGCAATCCGGGTCAGTAAGTTGAGCAATAAAGAGTTAACCCGGTATTGCACTGTTCAAAGTGTGAGCAGAATCGTTCAAAATGCATATTTCCCTTGCATTGCACTGTTTCTTTTTCCTTTTCAGCACTTGATGGACAGTAACCAAAGAACTTGTTACCTGGTCCCAGTTGGGCCAGTATGGACTAGATTATAGTCAAAGTTTAAAGTAACGTTATAAGCAATGCGCCTCCCTGACAGGGAAGAAAAGAAGCAATCTTATTGTTGATATCTGTTCTAAATGTTCAATGTTATATGTAAAATGCATTTTTGTATTTCAGGTTTGGTTTGACACCCGCGGACGGGTGTGTTTCACCAAGGGGGTGTGTGGCGCCCCTGCGGGTATGCGCCACAGAATGGTATTACACTTGAATATAAAATGTGTTTTTCCTTGTAAATTGCCAGGTTACGATTTAAATCTTATGGAGTCTATTTTTAGCACTCACTTAGGACCGCACCACTTAGTGTAGGGGAAACTGACTTTATGGTAGGTTCCACAGGTGGTGGGCGGAGCTTAGGATAGAGCAGAGTGACAGTTAAGAATTTACCTGAGACGGCTTGGGAAGGCAGACCAAGTGGTCACGCCTGGCGGCTCAGCTGAGTGGAGGGTACCCCATCTTTATGAGGGGGCCCAGGACAGATGGCAACGGACCATGACTGGTAGGAACCAGCTGGTCATGTTGAGGGTTCACCGGTGACACGGACAACCGAGGCAGCCAGGAGTTCAGCCCTGACTGCAAAGCCGACGAGCTGCAGGCCCAACAGGACCGGGTTGCTGACAGCACCACAAAGGTACCTCACCCCTCATGCCCAAAAGACGGTCCTACACTAGTGAGGAAAGACTGAAACCCGGTGTCAGGTGGGAAACTTGTGCGTTCCTGCTGTTCCCATTTGGACCGGTAATAGTCAAATTAAGCCTACTAGATACAGACTGCAGGACTGGCGGGTGAGCTCTTCAAAGGTGGGAAAGACAGAAAGATCTAGAAAGAGAATAGAAACCCTGAAAGACAGAGAAAGAACATCTAATGACTCCTTAAGAGAAATCCTGAGTTGGTAACAACACCCTAAACCAAACTGTACCGTGTATTGTTATGCCATCAGCCGGTACCGAGTAAAGCAAAGTTAAAATGGAAATGGTTTCTGTTATTCTTCCTGCCGCAGCTCAAAGGACTTAACATCATCAACATCAACAGCAGACGGGTAAGAACTGCACCACCATTTACCATCACTGTCCTCCCTCACCGTCTCATTACCATCATAGCTGCCCTGAGGTAAAGCTCCACCTGTGGGGAGCTGTACCACACACCGCTGCCCCCTCCATCACCTCAGCGGCCGGCCGGCAGCGCCGGTACCACCTTACCGGACTCTACAGGTGGCGTCACGTTCCCCTGTAAATAACCCCCATTTACCCCCACCGTTTACCAACAACACCTGGTATAGTTGTTCGCCAGGGCACGGCACCGGGGATACCGACCACCCGTGACATCCCACACAGAAACCCCGGTGACCGAGTACCCCATGCACCCCAGCTCTGGTCGAAACAAATTGGTGTCACGAACAGGATGAGCCAGCCTGGTATCTACCGGGTGAAGTGTGCCTTAAGAACTTTATTATTGTCTAACTGTGTGGATTATAAAAACAGTGCCGAGCCGCCATTACATCGCCTCAGAAATTCAAACTGCGTCACAGCAGGAGAAAGAGCGGGAAGATAAGCCCCGCCCCCTCCGCTCTGCCGAGGAGTGACGAAGGCAGTGGCGGGCTCCGGAAAAGCCCGAAGGACTTGCCCGCAGTAACTTCGTGGCGGGCGGGCTTAAAAGTACAAAAACAACAATGTGCCGGCCTAGGGGCGTACCTCGGCCCCTCAACAAACATAGGCCATTCAAGAGGCGCCAAAAAGTCTCCCCGCCCCCATTGCTCTCAATCAACCAAGGGGGCGGGTCGAGCGCCAGCCCACACCGGTTATGGACTATAAGAACTAAGCAGGATGTGGCCGGGAGCGGACTCAATATACCTGGTCAGGCTCCGGACCTGTTACCTGTAACCGGCTGTGAGGCAATGGCAGTTCCAGCTGCTGATTCCCTGGGACCGGTTTATGCACCCCTTGTGGACCCCGGAGAGGAGGATATCACCGAGGCGGAGGACTTCATCCAGTTCCTGAAGGAGCCGGTGGTACAGAGGAGGCCGGGCCCCGCGAGCTATGGAGGGTCGCGGTACCAGCAGCAGCGGTTGGAGAAGAGAAGAGTGCATCTATCTGCAGTTCCCCAGGGTCACCTGGACCGGGACCTGTATTGTGGGGATAAATAAACGCCACGCAGGTCTCAGTGGGAGGTTTGCAATCCGGGTCAGTAAGTTGAGCAATAAAGAGTTAACCCGGTATTGCACTGTTCAAAGTGTGAGCAGAATCGTTCAAAATGCATATTTCCCTTGCATTGCACTGTTTCTTTTTCCTTTTCAGCACTTGATGGACAGTAACCAAAGAACTTGTTACCTGGTCCCAGTTGGGCCAGTATGGACTAGATTATAGTCAAAGTTTAAAGTAACGTTATAAGCAATGCGCCTCCCTGACAGGGAAGAAAAGAAGCAATCTTATTGTTGATATCTGTTCTAAATGTTCAATGTTATATGTAAAATGCATTTTTGTATTTCAGGTTTGGTTTGACACCCGCGGACGGGTGTGTTTCACCAAGGGGGTGTGTGGCGCCCCTGCGGGTATGCGCCACAGAATGGTATTACACTTGAATATAAAATGTGTTTTTCCTTGTAAATTGCCAGGTTACGATTTAAATCTTATGGAGTCTATTTTTAGCACTCACTTAGGACCGCACCACTTAGTGTAGGGGAAACTGACTTTATGGTAGGTTCCACAGGTGGTGGGCGGAGCTTAGGATAGAGCAGAGTGACAGTTAAGAATTTACCTGAGACGGCTTGGGAAGGCAGACCAAGTGGTCACGCCTGGCGGCTCAGCTGAGTGGAGGGTACCCCATCTTTATGAGGGGGCCCAGGACAGATGGCAACGGACCATGACTGGTAGGAACCAGCTGGTCATGTTGAGGGTTCACCGGTGACACGGACAACCGAGGCAGCCAGGAGTTCAGCCCTGACTGCAAAGCCGACGAGCTGCAGGCCCAACAGGACCGGGTTGCTGACAGCACCACAAAGGTACCTCACCCCTCATGCCCAAAAGACGGTCCTACACTAGTGAGGAAAGACTGAAACCCGGTGTCAGGTGGGAAACTTGTGCGTTCCTGCTGTTCCCATTTGGACCGGTAATAGTCAAATTAAGCCTACTAGATACAGACTGCAGGACTGGCGGGTGAGCTCTTCAAAGGTGGGAAAGACAGAAAGATCTAGAAAGAGAATAGAAACCCTGAAAGACAGAGAAAGAACATCTAATGACTCCTTAAGAGAAATCCTGAGTTGGTAACAACACCCTAAACCAAACTGTACCGTGTATTGTTATGCCATCAGCCGGTACCGAGTAAAGCAAAGTTAAAATGGAAATGGTTTCTGTTATTCTTCCTGCCGCAGCTCAAAGGACTTAACATCATCAACATCAACAGCAGACGGGTAAGAACTGCACCACCATTTACCATCACTGTCCTCCCTCACCGTCTCATTACCATCATAGCTGCCCTGAGGTAAAGCTCCACCTGTGGGGAGCTGTACCACACACCGCTGCCCCCTCCATCACCTCAGCGGCCGGCCGGCAGCGCCGGTACCACCTTACCGGACTCTACAGGTGGCGTCACGTTCCCCTGTAAATAACCCCTTTAACCCCCACCGTTTACCATCAACACCTGGTATAATTGTTCGCCAGGGCACGGCACCGGGGATACCGACCACCCGTGACATCCCACACAGAAGCCCCGGTGACCGAGTGCACCCTAGCTCTGGTTGAAACATGCAGCAGGTGCGGCAAGTGCGTTTTTTTTCGCGGCCACACCTGCCGCAAGTGCCGAAACCGCTCTTGCCGCACCTGCCGCAAGCCCCATAGACATTGTATGGGGCTTGCCGCAAGTGCAGCCGTTATGCGGCAATCGCGGCAGTTTTTTCACCACAACTGCCGCGATCAGCGAAAACCACTGATGTGAAAGCAGCCTTAGTCACATGGTGACGACCTGCTTTTTCTAATTATGTGAATGTTCAATGGAAAACTACAGCCCCTGCTTCATGAAAGAAGCAGCAAGAACAGCTACCGTGTTTCCCCGAAAGTAAGTCATGGTGCCGGTTTTAGGGGGGTCGGGTAATGTAAGACATACCCCGAAAATAAGACACTGTCTTACTTTCGGGGGCGCCCTACTGGTATATACAGCTGCAGCCCCACCCCCATGAGTATACAGGCGCCCCCCCCCCCGCGCTGCCGCCAACCTGTAAAGTAAAATATCATTCTACTTATCCCCGCCGGTGTCCCGCTGGTGTCCCGCTGCTGTCCCGCTGCTGTCCCGCCGCCATCACGCTCTTCCGTCTTCATCCGTCTTCCTTCTCCGGCGCACAGACTGACGTCATTGTCTGTGCGCCGGAGATGGAAGACAGATGAAGGCGAAGGAGCGTGACGGCAGCGGGACACCGGCGGGGATAGGTAGAATGATATTTTACTTTACAGGTTGGCGGCAGCGCGGGGGGGGGGCGCCTGTATACTCATGGCGGGGGGGCTGCAGCTGTATACACCACTGGGGGCTGCAGCTGTGTACACACTGGGGGCTGCTGCTGTGTACACCACTGGGGGCTGCTGTATATACCACTGGGGGCTGCAGCTGTGTACACCACTGGGGGCTACTGTAGACACCACTGGGGGCTGCAGCTGTGTACACCACTGGGGGCTGCTGTATACACCACTGGGGGCTGCAGCTGTGTACACCACTGGGGGCTGCAGCTGTGTACACCACTGGGGGCTGCTGTATACACCACTGGGGGCTGCTGCTGTGTACACCACTGGGGGCTGCTGTATACACCACTGGGGGCTGCAGCTGTGTACACCACTGGGGACTGCAGCTGTGTACACCACTGGGGGCTGCAGCTGTGTACACCACTGGGGGCTGCAGCTGTGTACACCACTGGGGGCTGCAGCTGTGTACACCACTGGGGGCTGCAGCTGTGTACACCACTGGGGGCTGCTGTATACACCACTGGGGGCTGCTGCTGTGTACACCACTGGGGGCTGCTGTATACACCACTGGGGGCTGCAGCTGTGTACACCACTGAGGGCTGCTGTATACACCACTGGGGGCTGCAGCTGTATACACCACTGGGGGCTGCTGCTGTCTGTATACACCACTGGGGGCTGCTGCTGTCTGTATACACCACTGGGGGCTGCTGCTGTATACACCACTGGGGGCTGCAGCTGTATACACCACTGGGGCCTGTATATACCACTGGGGAGGTTGCTGTATACCACACTGCTGGGGGCTGTATTTTATGGTTAAAACAAAAATCGACATTTATTTTCCCAATATACGACATACCCCGAAAGTAAGACATAGTGGGACTTTTTGGGGTAAAAAAAAATGTAAGACAGTGTCTTACTTTCGGGGAAACACGGTAGATGTTATGCCACCATAAGTATGAAGATTGCATATGAGCGGAGTGACCATGTGATGACTGCTGGAGCCAGCAAGCACAGCTGAATTCTTACAGTGAGGATATTACATACTGTTTTGGTATGCTACAGTACTTAGTCTAATAATTTAAGTGCTTGATCAGGTTTGTGATGAAAGTCTGCAGTCACTGTAGGTGAGTGCTGAATTTCGAATTTTCACATCGAGTTCACGGCACACATTTTTGATTCTGTCTTGTCAGACCTCAGGTGTGTGATTTGCATACCTCCAGCCACATTTTGACCAGACTTGTATAGAGTGAGGCCACACATGTCTGGTTGACACTTAACTATATGAATTTAAATCTGATAGGTGTGGTCTCGTGACCTCACACTCTTATCACCGCCGGCATCTGAGAATCCTGACAGTGTGCAGTGCATATGCTGTGAGAATTCAGAAGTTTGCAGTCACTTTGAGTTCCTGGAAACTTTCATTACAAACTTAGACAGGATCCACAATACTGATTAGAATTAGCATCGCAAATAAACGTTTACCTTACAGATGACGTCTCTTAAAGTCGTTCTTTGATTTCTCATCTTGTCCAGACACCTTGATGACTTCACGAGTGATGTGCGAGCCATGCTTGGGTGCTCGGTAATATTAACGAGCAGTTGGACACTCGGATGGGCGTGACTCGAGTACCATGTATATACATAGTCAATGGGGAAATCTTTCAGGTAAAATGCCAAGTTTCTGATTGACTTCCACTATACTTGGTACTCAAGTCGCTGATGTTGCACCAGGGCTTGAATTGTGTTCACATTTGAAATGAATGAATACAATTGATCGCTGTAATCTAGTGCCCTGCACTTCTCCTGAGCCGGGTCTCTGAGCTTGACCGGTGCTTTAGAGAATGTCCAAATAAAAGTCCAGGGGACAGCAAAACACAGCCGCCAGGGAGACACCTTGCTGCATCAGTGGGCCTGTCTGCCCCTGGCTGCCTGTGCCCTGGGCAAATGCCCTGCTTGCCCCCCTGGGTATAAGCTTGGCAAGGAGGAATACAATGTGACTCTATCTCATTAAGGTGAATGACTCAATCAGAGGTTCAGTTGAAAACCTGTTTTTTAGAGGCTTAGATAGAAAACCTGCTCAAGAGTATGAAAGTCAGCCTACCCGTGTCAGCACTTGTAGAGGAGCTGTAGTCTGACAAGCAGTTATACACTGAATCATGTTTCTAGTATACTTTTCCTCTGATTGTTCTACTCCTAGTTTTGGCTACAAATCCTGAGGTAAAAGACTCACCAAGTACCCATTGTGTGCACATGGCCTTAGTCAGACGAGTTTGGTTTGACTGTTCCAGCACCATAACTGCTCCCTCATTGCTCCTTTTTCGTCACCAAATAATTAAGTATTTTTTATGTCTATAAATCTATATATAACATCCATGAACTTCTGATCATTAAACTTTCCACTGGCAGGAATAGCAGCTGATTATAATTTTCCATTTGAAGGGTCATAATTCTAAGAAAGATTGTAAATGAGGACTTGGAAAAAATATTGTATTTGATACTTAAATGGAAAAAAAATCTGATTTTTTTTTTTGTATACAAACACCTTTGCTGAAATTGAAATGAACCCAAAGAAAAAGAAGGGATGTATGTTGAAGATGAGGGTCAAGGCATGACTGTGAAGTTGTGTGCTTTTTGGTGAAAACCAATGTTTTGTGATATAAAGAAAGTCAGAAATCCTTGATAAAGCACTGAAACCACCTAACAGGTTATGTATTTGCGTGTCTTACCTAGTCCACATCACAGCGGCATTCAGGTTGGCAGACTTTCTCTGCTGGAAAGGTCTGGAAAGGTTAATTCATACTGTGAAACAGGTCCACTGATGTTTTAGTTGCGTAGATGAAAATCACTTGTTATCCCTTGTGAACTGCCTTACCCCTGAATAATTACTGTAAAGTGTGAGGGATGCCGAAACGGATTTTAGGAAGGTGAGAGCGGTCTTTATTTCTCTGCTCCTGCTTTCCCGTCTATCAAACTGCATTTAGACATGAAAGAGATTGTGGACTTTGAGTTTAGGACAGGCAAGCCATGGAACAATGGCAGGGTCAATGTAGGCTTGGTAGTGAGGGAATAACTAGTTCCAGCTCCTGGAGTGCTGGCAGAATGCTGAAGAAGTCCAATTAGTCAGTAAAGTTACAGGACATATCTGGCTGGTGAGTGCACCAAACCTGTATAAGGTACTTTTAGAGAAGACATCTTCTCCATCAGAGGTGATAAGAGTTAAAGTTGGACATCAGGGGGATAAAAAAATCCTATTGTTTATCCCTCATAAACTATAAAGATGAGACACACAATGCTGTTCCTGTACCTATCATTTAGTATGAAGCTGGGCTTCTCCTTGGGGCTCCCCCTCCCTTCCGGGACAGCACACATCCAGGGGCGTGGTCTGTTCCCTGCTATTTCTAACAGTCAGGCCCTTGGTAATATGTTTCCCCTGCAGTCAGAGAGCATGGGATGTGGTCTGACCCCGCCATGCCCCCTGCTCTCGGACAGAACAGAAGCTGCTATTATCAGGGGACTGGATGCTACGAAGAGCATGAAAGAGATCACACCCCCTGATGTGTGATGTAACGTCGCAGAGGGGAGGGAGAGCAGTGAAGAGCAGCTCCAGAGTCGCACTGAATTACAGGTCATGTGAGGATATAGAACTGCAATGTGTATCTCATCTTTGCAAATCATATTAAACCCTTAAATGATATCTTTATTGTTAACTTAACCAAAAAACACCCCAAAACAAAGATAAAAACTGAGTGCACAGAAAAGCGTGAAGGAAGGAAGCTATCCTTGGTAAAAACCTCCCTCCTTTCACCTGCCTAACAGCAGAGGTCGGCACCCTATGAAGCGAAGTGGCGCCCCCACTCGTCGGCGGCTGATCCTATCCTGCCCTAACCTGACCCTGGAAGTCAAGAGGTAGTGCTCCCCCTATGATAATGCCTCCCAGGTCCTAGGTATATAGGGGCAGTGGGTCACAATCCGTGTCTCAGTATTAAAAACAGAGTATCACCGCCCCGGTATCAGCAGACCTCCACCACTGAGAGAATACTAAACGTGGTGCTAGTGACATCTCATATTCTATGTGTAGATCTCTATGTCCTGGCGTGGACACTATTGATAGTAACGGACCACACTCGCATAGTGTCACAAATATGAGAATCTGGAGGTACTTAGCTTAGCCAGGTGGTGTGCTCGTCCCCGCGTGCCTCAGGGGGGGGTAGGCCATGGTGGAAACACAGGCTTTTCCGGCTTATCCTTCTCTGGAGCACCCTTGGCTTCTTTTTTAGGGGGCACAACTCCGAGAGATTATCCACTGAGAAACCGGGTGGGACTGCCAGCGCTACACTAGTGACTCGGCTGGATGGTGGTCAGATTATCAATCTGTCTTCATACCAGCTGAATTATCATGAGTATAATGTTTTGAAGAAAGGACTCTCCTTTGTCTCAACAAATAGGTTTGATTGTTTTAAGTGGTTGAAAGACGTCAACTTGTTTGGTAGAAAATTAAAATGGAAGAAGTTCTTCTCTAGGCATAACAAAGATGAGTGCCTGAGATTAGGACTTGACGAGGATGAGTACCAATGTTAACCATGATATGGCTTATCTGAACCACCAGATCAGTGGCTGCAATGAAAGAGGGCTTGGCCCTTTTACAGGGCATAAGAATGCCAGTAGGAGGATGCCACCTCAGAATGACGTCATCAGTGTAGACATCTTTATGAGTCTTGTTGAACGAGATCTGAAAAAGATCCCATGTACAAATCAGGATTTGATTGGCAATATGGATGAGGCTGAGACCAGGACCCTGTTGTCGCTGGAACGAGAACAGGGGTTCGTAATTAAAGCATCTGATAAGGGCGGGAATCTAGTATTGATGAACCATGAAAAATATCTTGAGATGTGTTATCGTATTCTCAACGACTCTTCTACGTTTGAGGTCCTCGACTCTAATCCTGTAATGAGGTATACTGATGAATTGATATCTATCCTGGAGTATACTAGAGAGGGTGGACTCATTTCGAAGAATGAGTATGAGTTCATCAAACTGGTGCATCCAGTGACCCCGACCTTCTATGCACTCCCAGAATGCAGGAGTCTATGTGGATACGATTCTCCGCCCTTTTGTTATGGGTCTATCTTCCTATACAAGGGACACAGCCGACCTGCTAAGAAAACTTGATGGGGTCAATCTAGAGGCAGGTACCATACTGGCCTCAATAGATGTAGAGGCCTTGTATAGCAGTATTCCCCACGATCAAGGACTACGTGCTGTTGAGTATTACCTCAACACTAGGACTAGGATTTGTCATAGTCATAACATCTTTGTCATCGACCTATTGAAGTTCGTGCTATATCATAACACATTTCTATTTGACAGGAAGTACTTCCACCAGCTCAGGGGTACGGCGATGGCGAGCTCCTGCGCCCCATCGTACACTAATTTATACCTGGGCTGGTGGGAGGAAACCATTGTGTTTAAGGACGGCACCAATTGGTGGGAGCCCCATATCGTCCTCTGGTCCAGATATATAGATGATGTATTTCTGCTGTGGTCTGGACCAGAGGACGGTTTCGCGGAGTTTGTCAGATGCCTGAACATTAACCAAATCGGTCTGAGATTTACGTTTGAGAGCAGCCCAACTGAACTCCCCTTTTTGGATGTCCTGATTAAGAAGGAGGCCGATGGATCCTTGCTAACTAGGACCTATCGCAAACCGACATCGACGAATAGCCTCCTGAGGTGGGAAAGTCATCATCCAGTACCACTTAAAAAGGGCATCCCTAAGGGACAATATCTGAGACAGGAGAAACTGCTCCAATATGTCTGACTTCAGATTACAGGCTGACGACCTGACGAAACGTTTTTTAGAGAGCGACTACCCACGTCCGGTGCTACAAGCAGCACGTAGTCATGCAGCGAGTCAGAACAGGGAAGAACTGCTACAGAAGTGTGGGAAACGCCGGAAAGAGGACCCCGGTATAACGAGACTCATTGGCACTTTTGACTGTCAGAACGAAAAAGTCATGAATGTGCTTCGCAGGTATTGGGATGTCCTCACTTCCGACCCGGATATAAAGGAGATGATCTCGGCGACGCCCAGTGTCACCTACCGCAGAGCAGAGGCCGCTCTTTATCAGACAGATTGGTACACAGCCAATACAGGTCCCCTACTACAGGATTCACCTGGTTGGGGCCCAAACCAATAGGTTTCTTTAGATGTGGTGACTACAGTTTCTGTGGTAACATGACACCGTGTAAATCTGTCTGTAGTGTGGCTAATAACAAAACATTCTTCCTACGTGATTTTTCAAACTGTAAGACCGCGGGTGTGGTGTACGTAGCTACGTGCACCTGCCGGTTGGACTATGTGGGAAAAACGGTTAGGGAGTTTAGAAGAAGGGTGGGCGATCACCTTGGGGACATCAGGAAGAGGAGGGACACCCCGATCGCGAAGCACATGAATGAAGTACATGGAGGTGACATTAAACATCTGACATTCAGGATCCTGGAGGTGGTGAGGGCTGGTCCGAGAGGAGGAAACCATGACTTGAGTATCCTGAGGAGGGAGGCGGAGTGGATTTTTAGATTCGATTCCTTGACTCCAAAGAGGTTAAACGAGCAGTTGTCATATGCCTGTTTTCTGTAGGGGAATGGTATGTGCTCATATCTGCCTGAGAGGAAGCATAACTCATGTGATATGAGTATAGTATCAGTCTGGTTATGTCTTTGTACAACATGTGTGTCCGCCCAACCAGGTTTTTCCTTTGACCATACTCAATGTGTGACACAATATATTGAGAAAACTTGATTTAGTTGTGTAAAACGTTTCCTCTCCACTACTGTTCATATGTGCCCCATCCATGTGCAGATATATTGGTGCGCCTGCATGTATAATACCTGGGAGGGCTGTGTGGTGCATTGTGCCTGGTGGCGCCCGCCCCAGTGTGAAGCGGGTAACCCTGACAACAGGGAACGCTTACACACTCTGTGCGCAGCCGCATTTAGCCGGAGACGCGGCGCGGCTTATGCGCATGTGCGCGACTTCACTTCCGGTGACGCGTGCGGTCCATTAGAGGGACAATGGCGGCGTGCAGTCCAGTGGTATGCTGGCTACGCAGCACCTTAAATATATGTGTACTATTAGGGCAGCATAGCGATCTTGCGTATGTGAAGGGTGGCCCCCATCTATATAATGTTTTGGGGTCTGCATATATGTGACATGATGGAGGGGAGGAGGAGCTGGTCACAGGATGTGGGAGGGCCTGGGGCACTGAGTACTGGATATAATGGGGCTGGTGACAGAGCGTACCGCCCCCTCCACATCGAGCTTGTGTGTATTTACACAGAACACATGGACACATGTTATCAAGCCTCCTGATGATGTGAAACGCGTAATGAGGTACGCGGGGACGAGCACACCACCTGGCTAAGCTAAGTACCTCCAGATTCTCATATTTGTGACACTATGCGAGTGTGGTCCGTTACTATCAATAGCGTCCACGCCAGGACAAAGAGATCTACACATAGAATATGAGATGTCACTAGCACCGCGTTTAGTATTCTCTCAGTGGTGGGGGTCTGCTGATACCGGGGCGGTGATACTCTGTTTTTAATACTGAGACACGGATTGTGACCCACTGCCCCTATATACCTAGGACCTGGGAGGCATTATCATAGGGGTAGCACTACCTCTTGACTTCCAGGGTCAGGTTAGGGCAGGATAGGGTCAGCCGCCGACAAGTGGGGGCGCCACTTCGCTTCATAGGGTGCTGACCTCCGCTGTTAGGCAGGTGAAAGGAGGGAGGTTTTTACCAAGGATGGCTTCCTTCCTTCACGCTTTTCTGTGTACTCAGTTTTTAGCTTTGTTTTGGTGTGTTTTTTGGTTGAGTTAACAATAAAGATATCATTTAAGGGTTTAATATGATTTGCACTTATTCTCAAACCTAGATTATCTATTATTTGAATACTATTTGTGTATCTCATCTTTATAGTTTATGAAGGTAGGGCAACTAGAAGAATATTTTATATCCCCTAAGTTCTCCTTAAAGGCTGTAGCCGATCAGCTGTCGCTGCTTTGCTTTGGCGGTTGTGCATCATAACAATGCCACATGAAAAAGACACAGCGCCAATCCGGGAGGTGAGTACTTGTTCATTTTTTAATTTTATTATAAACTCTTTATCATTTAAAGAAGGGCTGTGGAGTCGGTAAGCCAAACATTCGACTCCTCAATTTCTCTGAATCCGACTCCAGGATTCCAACTCAACAGCCTTGATTTACAGGGAATCTGTCATCTATTTCATGTTGACCATACATAGGCATCATGAATCAGTGCTTGGCTGCATGATTACAGATAAGAATATATTTTTTTCTAAAATGTTACGATATTTTAGAGAAAATCCCTATATACATAAGAGTGTCAGTCAGCCCTGTCAGTCATCTGCAGCGTCACTATGTAAAACCAGCCAGCGGTGAATCCGGACTACTTTAGTCTTTGACTTTGGTCCCCTTCTGGCTATTCTAGCTATATTTTCTTTAAAGCATGTGAGTGTTTGAGAAAACAATTATACCTGGCTGCAACAGTGCTAGGCTATGCAACCTTGGGTTTGGGTAACAGGTTCCCTTTTAAGAAGGGGTTGTCTGGTAGTGGACAACCCATTTTAAGCGCCCCAGGTTGAGTTGTGTTTTACTATATTCAGTAATTGCTCAATCCTACAGATTCTAATGTGTTTGTAACAGTCTTGGTTTCTTCCTTGCCTAATAAAATAATTCAGATTTTTTTTTTATAAAACTGAGTAAATTAACAGGATTAGTAGAAATGTCTTTTTTTACGTTAATGTATATAAAAGTCAAATATTCATTATAGACTCCTACAGGTAATGCAGTGCTCCCAAGGGAGCTTTAATCTGTAAATTGCCCCTCCCTATCCTGACCTGTTGCTCTCTATAAGGAGAAAACGTACCCTTTGGGCCTGCTGTCAGGCCTCTTACCCACTATTTGTTAAACGCCTAAAAGAAAAAGAAGATTGGAATACGAGAAGTAGCTGCACTCCCTGGAAAATATTCCACCTAAATTTCAGTTACCCCAAAAGGGAAGCAATAAAAATCTCAGCTTTGAGCACAAAAAAATCAAGCCCTCACACAGCTGCCTGAACATAAAAAATGTCCCAGCTCTTAGAAAATGGCAATTGAAAGATCTATTTTATAGATATGAAAAATACATGTATATTCAAGCAGCACAGTATAGGGGGAAAATAGGTACAAATTCTTTCCAGCAACAATCTTCTATTGTGCAAAATATACAAACCAAACAAATGTAAAGCAGCACTCTTTAGATGGAAGCACGTTTTCAAGGATTTATCGTGCCATTAGGTGTGTATAGGGCGACGTTTCGGTCACAATGGACGTTCCTCCAATTCAATACCTCAAGCCTGGAAAACGTGATTTGGTCTAAAAAAATGCTGTCTTCTATTTATTTGATTTAGATAGATGCGGTAGATACCGTAGATATATAGATGGACATAAAACTACCTTCTCACCCCTGTGGAGTGGTTATTTGTCCTTCCACATTCTCGGAGTTTAAGGGTTCTGCACAGGATCTTAGTTGTTCCCAGGACTGCTCTTTTCTGGACAGAGTGTTCAGATGTTGCTCCTGGGATCTGTTGTAATCATTTTTCCTACTTAGGACACTTGGAGAGGTAATCACTATCGCCACTGGAATCACTGTTGTCTTCACCTTCCACCGCAGGATCTTAGTTGTTCCCATCACTGGGATCTGTTGTAGACATTTTTCCAACTTGGGTTCACTGTTCCAACTTCTCCTATCACCACTGGAATCACTGTTGCCTTCACCCTCCACATCTTCTCAAGTTGGTCTTTGAGTCCCTGGTATTTCTCCAGCTTCTCGTATTCTTTATTTCTGATTTTTCTGTCATTTGGCACTGCCACATCTATTATTATTGCTGTTTTCTGATCCTTGTCAACTATCACCATAGGTGGTTGATTAGCTAACACCTGTCCTACAGAATTTTAGCTCTTCCATTCTCCACCACTTTTTCTGGGGTCCCACCTGGACATAGGGGACTTAGCCCATGTTAAAATAAAATATAAAAATATTATTGCTTTGATAAAATGTTTATTGCTTTTGTAAAGCAATAAACGGAACAAAAAGAAAATACCTAGCTCATTACAGAGAAGGTTTGAAAAAAAAAAAAAAATGACTTATTGTAGTAAATATATACTTTTTAGCATCACAATCTGTATTTAAGAATAGAAATTTTACAATTTTCACATTTGCCTTTGGGGCTTTTGCCTTTGACAGAACACATGTACATTATCTTCGTCACAATGGACGAACCCTACCCTAATGAGTGCATGCAAAGCCCATTGTGAAGGGTGAGGGAGCAGGGTGAGCTGTGACATTACCTACTGGAGTGGTGTATCCTATGTTATCAATTGTAATCCTGGCTTAAGAGCCTGCTGAAAACTCTTCCTGAAAGGTCAGGAAGTGAGAGTCTGAAAATTGTAAGATTACCGATTTTATATATATACTAGCTGTAGAACCTGGCGTTGCCCGGGCGTAATGCGTAATTATGCTAATTTTTTTGTGATATTGCGTATATATGGCAATATAGCCCATATATCGTAATGTACGTATCATAGCCCTGCCCCCTCCCAGCTTCCCCGCCCCACCCCTCCTAGTAGCCTCATCCCTTTCATAGCGCCACCCCCGCACATTGCCCACCCCCCCCACCACCAGGACTATATATGGAGGAGGTGAGAATATATGGAGATGCAGACTGTGAAGAGGGTGTGGCTATGTGGAGTAGGTGTGGCTGTGGAGTGGGTGGGGCATGCCACACACATACATACATAACTTTATTTATTACATATACAGTGTTGGCCAAAAGTATTGACACCCCTGCCATTCTGTCAGATAATACTCAGTTTCTTCCTGAAAGTGGGTGGGGCATGCCACACACATACATACATAACTTTATTTATTACATATACAGTGTTGGCCAAAAGTATTGACACCCCTGCCATTCTGTCAGATAATACTCAGTTTCTTCCTGAAAATGATTGCAATCACAAATTCTTTGGTATTATTATCTTCATTTCATTTGTCTTCAATGAAAAAAAACACAAAAAGAATTGTCCTAAAGCCAAATTGTATATAATTCCACATCAAAGATAGAAAAGGGGGTGGACAAAAGTATTGGCACCCTTAGAAAAATCATGTGATGCTTCTCTAATTTGTGTAATTAACAACACCTGTAACTTACCTGTGGCACCTAACAGGTGTTGGCAATAACTAAATCACACTTGCAGCCAGTTGACATGGATTAAAGTTGACTCAACCTCTGTCCTGTGTCCTTGTGTGTACCACATTGAGCATGGAGAAAAGAAAGAAGACCAAAGAACTGTCTGAGGACTTGAGAAACCAAATTGTGAGGAAGCATGAGCAATCTCAAGGCTAAAAGTCCATCTCCAAAGACCTGAATGTTCCTGTGTCTATCGTGTGCAGTGTCATCAAGAAGTTTAAAGCCCATTGTACTGTGGCTAACCTCCCTAGATGTGGACAGAAAAGAAAAATTGACAAGAGATTTCAACGCAAGATTGTGCGGATGGTGGATAAAGAACCTCGACTAACATCCAAACAAGTTGAAGCTGCCCTGCAGTCCGAGGGTACAACAGTGTCAACCCGTACTATCCGTCGGCGTCTGAATGAAAAGGGGCTGTATGGTAGGAGACCAAGAAAGACCTCACTTCTTACCCCGAGACATAAAAAAGCCAGGCTGGAGTTTGCCAAAACTTACCTAAGAAAGCCTAAAACGTTTTGGAAGAATGTTCTCTCTTTTTGGGCAAAGACATCAACATAGAGTTTACAGGAGAAAAAAAGAGGCATTCAAAGAAAAGAACACGGTCCCTACAGTCAAACATGGCGGAGGTTCCCTGATGTTTTGGGGTTGCTTTACTGCCTGGCACTGGACTGCTTGACCGTGTGCATGGCATTATGAAGTCTGAAGACTACCAACAAATTTTGCAGCATAATGTAGGGCCCAGTGTGAGAAAGCTGGGTCTCCCTCAGAGGTCATGGGTCTTCCAGCAGGACAATGACCCAAAACACACTTCTAAAATCACTAGAAAATGGTTTGAGAGAAAGCACTGGAGACTTCTAAGGTGGCCAGCAATGAGTCCAGACCTGAATGCCATAGAACACCTGTGGAGAGATCTAAAAATGGCAGTTTGGAGAAGGCACCCTTCAAATATCAGGGACCTGGAGCAGTTTGCAAAAGAAGAATGGTCTAAAATTCCAGCAGAGCATTGTAAGAAACTCATTGATGGTTACCGGAAGAGGTTGATCGCAGTTATTTTGGCTAAAGGTTCTGCAACCAAGTATTAGGCTGAGGGTGCCAATACTTTTGTCCGGCCCATTTTTGGAATTTTGTGTGAAATGATCAATGTTTTGCTTTTTGCTTCATTCTCTTTTGTGTTTTTTCATTGTCATCGCCTTCAACCTAGATCCCTAATTGTAGGGTCTGGGGAGGATGGATGGTCCGCCAATATTCTTTGTTTCCTTTGAAGTTTTCTTTCTTGAAGTTAATAAAATAATAATCATAATATTAATAAATAATTCTAGGAGAGAATTGATGGATGTCTGCCTCCTAATGACACTAAGCAAAAACTGGTTACACTGGTGCCAGCCAGAGGGGTGTATACTGCAGAGGAGGAGCCACTCTGTATTTTTCAGATTCTAATTAGTGTCGCCTCCTAGTGGACAGCAGCATAACACGCACGGTCTGTGTCCCCCAATGAGGCGAAGGAAAAAGTAGTTTACCAGGGGCAAAAGAACTGTTATTAGGGGCATATCTGGTCAGTCACTACAGAATAGGTGACCACAATATGACAGATAAGGCCCCGATGGAAACATCTGAAAAGCACTGTCCTACAGGATATTAAATGGTAACATTAAGTTCTTCATTCACCATTTATAGATCCCTTATATTTGAAGGTACAGTGTTGGCCAAAAGTATTGACACCCCTGCAATTCTGTCAGATAATACTCAGTTTCTTTTTGCAATCACAAATTCTTTGGTATTATTATCTTCATTTAATTTGTCTTCAATGAAAACACACAAAAGAGAATGAAGCAAAAAGCAAAACATTTATCATTTCACACAAAACTCCAAAAATGGGCCAGACAAAAGTATTGGCACCCTTAGCCTAATACTTGGTTCACAACCTTTAGCCAAAATAACTGCGATCAACCGCTTCTGGTAAACATCAGTGAATTTCTTACAATGCTCTGCTGGAATTTTAGACCATTCTTCTTTAGCTAACTGCTCCAGGTCCATGATATTTGAAGGGTGCCTTCAACCTCCACCATGTTTGACTGTAGGGACCGAGTTCTTTTCTTTGAATGCCTCTTTTTTCTCCTGTAAACTCTATGTTGATGCCTTTGCCCAAAGAGAGAAAACATTCTTCCAAAACATTTTAGGCTTTCTCAGGTAAGTTTTGGCAAACTCCAGCCTGGCCTTTTTATGTCTCGGGTAAGAAGTGGGGTCTTCCTGGGTCTCCTACCATACAGTCCCTTTTCATTCAGACACCGATGGATAGTACGGGTTGACACTGCTGTACCCTCGGACTGCAGGGCAGCTTGAACTTGTTTGGATGTTAGTCGAGGTTCTTTATCCACCATCCGCACAATCTTGCGTTGAAATCTCTTGTCAATTTTTCTTTTTCGTCTACATCTTGGGAGATTAGCCACAGTGCCATGGGCTTTAAACTTCTTGATGACACTGCGCACGGTAGACACAGGAACATTCAGGTCTTTGGAGATGGACTTGTAGCCTTGAGATTGCTCATGCTTCCTCACAATTTGGTTTCTCAAGTCCTCAGACAGTTCTTTGGTCTTCTTTCTGTTCTCTATGCTCAATGTGGTACACACAAGGACACAGGACAGAGGTTGAGTCAACTTTAATCCATGTCAACTGGCTGCAAGTGTGATTTAGTTTTTTCCAACACCTGTTAGGTGCCACAGGTAAGTTACAGGTGCTGTTAATTACACAAATTAGAGAAGCATGACATGATTTTTCTAACAGTGCCAATACTTTTGTCCCCCCCTTTTTTATGTTTGGTGTGGAACTATATCCAATTTGGCTTTAGGACAATTCTTTTTGTGTTTTTTTCATTGAAGATAAATTAAATGAAGATAATAATACCAAAGAATTTGTGATTGCAATCATTTTCAGGAAGAAACTGAGTATTATCTGACAGAATTGCAGGGGTGTCAATACTTTAGGCCAACACTGTAAAAGCAAACTTGCTTTTTTTTTTTTTAATCCCTGTAAAACAAAAAAAAAATAGAAAATGGGTACTATTCTGAAGATAGCTTATAAAGAATATAAATGTTAGGAGAGCTGCCAGGTCATCTTTGCAGACTTCCTTCAATTTCCTTTTAGGTCTTCTTAGGCTGTGTGCACACGATCAATAACAGCAGCGTTTTGGACACACAGTATTTTTGCTGCGTCCAAAACACTGCATTGAACAATAGAAGCATAGAGGATGGGATTTCTAGAAATCTCATGCTCACTGTGCTTCTCCCCTCTGCAGCGTTATCTCACCTGCAGTGCTGTTGACGGTGCTTCCACATCTTGGCAGCGTGTTCATTTATTGCTGTGGAGTCAAATGTGATCTCAGCGAGTGAATCCAGGAAAAAGCCACCCTGCCGCCAATGCGTAGGCGTAGATCGTAGGCACAGGGCAGCTGCATTCACCTGTGTATTCCCTTAGGTCGGAGACACTGGATCTCCGAATCTGAGAGAAGCAGGTGTTCTCCATGGGTGTATGCAGCCGCCCTGTGTCAACTATCTGCTTTGGGGCCAGGGGGTGGCTTTTTCCTACATTCACTCGCTGAGATCACATCCGACTCCACAGCACTAAATCGACAAGAGAAGAGAAGGCGCGGAAAGCTGCCTGGCATATTAGTTTACACTGCGGAGGAAAGAAGCACAGTGGGCTCAGGTTTCTGTAAATCATCCACTGTGCGTCTGCTGCAGATCCCAGCGTTATGGACACACTGTGTCCAAACAACTGCAAATACTGATGTGTTCATGCAGCTTTAGGCCACGTGCACACATTGAGTATTTTTTTTTTATTTTTTTTTAACCTCGGTAATTTAAAACCTCCCCAAATACCCAACGTGTGCACATGGCCTTAGTGGTGTTTGCCGTGAAGCTCAGTAACTTACACACATGTCTATACGGGCTGCGGGTATCGTAATGTCATAAATGGTAGAACGTCGGTTTGAGTGTAAATACATCTGATAAGATTATATTGGGGGACATAAACCTTGAGCCGATGATTCAGATGGTTGTGATTTCTATATTCCAGCGAACTACGACTGAGCATCTGGATAGAATCATAGCTGATATTTTGGCTCTTATTATATGTGCGGTATATTAATCGGGTTGAACAATAGAAACCTATTTCTTAGTACATTTATTGGCTGCTGCTATTTTCTTTTTCTTAGTCAATTGGCAATTCTTGTCCTTGTGAGTCAGCATGGGTGGACCCGGCCAGCTGCTCTGTTACAAAACCTCCTCTGGTCCACTTATTTTCACTTCTGTTTTTGTTTCAGGTCCACTTTATTCCTTGTCTTTTAGTTGTAATTTTTATCCTTTCAATCTCCAACTTTTGAAAGCAAAATGTGATTATATAATGTATGTAGAAATGATACATTCTCTAAGCACTGTAACTTTTTAAGTTATTTATTTAGCATTTTTACTTTTTTTGTCGAAAGTACAACTTCTAAGTTGCATATACAATGCAGTGGATTAAAGGGGTCCTCCACTGCTAGGACAACCCCATCTGATTCCACTTGTTTCCCCCAGTTAAAACAAAAGACTGAGGGACGCAAGTGGAATCGGAGGGGTTGCCCTAGTGGTGGAGAACCCCTTTAAGTGCATCCAGTGAACAGATAAACCACTTGCAGAGAGCTTCAATCCAGAGTGTTAGGATCCTATATATTTAATAATAGTAAATGCAATATTACATAGTAGTGCCATCAGATTGGTGTTGCTATTATATACTGACTATTTTTTTTAATTGCTATACAAGCAGTGAACTTATTAGACGTTCCACCACATAATGTTGTAATGGTTTATTCACTATAGAAGAACAAGGAGGCCTGGAGTCCTTTCATGGTATATATAATATTACATGCTATGGATAGTATGTTCTTGGATGGGAAGTTGATACAGGAGCATGTCTGATTGCCGAATGTGCAGTCTGGAAGGAATGTTATCCCTATTATGACAATTAGCATCTACCTCATGGTGGTTTGGCTTCCTCTGGATCAGCATGTTTAGATTTTAGGTTGAACTTATGTCTACCTTTAATCTTAAAAACTAAAAGTATGAAATATGCCTGAAATTTTTTTTTGTATTAGCTGGTTATGTGCTAAAGGGGAAAATACGCTTGCTAATAAGGCGTAAACGGTCTTGTTTAGGTCAAACGTTAATGGCTTGTTCTTGGGATTGGCCATCAGTGTTTCCTCTGTTGGGTTCAATGGCAGCTTGCCCGTATGAGCACAGAGTAAGGATAAACCATCAATGCTTGAATACCTGAAAACCTCCTTTTAAAGGTGTCCAAGTTTTTCATGAAAGTCTGCAGTCTCTGTGTGATACTGTAGACTTGGGAAGAGACTGAGCAGTCATGTGACTACCAGCATGTGATATACGTACTCACAGCCACAATCTAACTACACGTGCGCCACCTCGCTCAACATAAGTGAATTAAGGGATGCCATACACGGCTAGTATGAATGTACCCAGGAATATGTATACCGCATACCTGTGGTCACGTGACCGGTTGCCGACACCAGTGAATTTTCACACTGCGCGCGATGTGAGGATTTACAAGTCTGCAGTCACATAGAGTAAATGCAGACATTTGGGATAAAACCTGGATAACCACTTTAAGATACGGTAAATGTTACTGACATTTTTTTTTCTATAAGACACACTTTTTATCAAAATAATGTCTTTCTAACATTTACATGCAGTTTATATTGTGCAGTCAGTAAGGTCAAGAGTGTCAGATCCTCCCTGACAGCTTCCTTAAACCAGGCTTACATGGGGTCTCACAGGTACGTGTAGTGCACAGTGTCTGGCATACAGCCTATTGATAATGCCCATACTATTTGATCAGGCTGCCCAGCTCTGTTTAAATGCACCAAACTGGACAGATCCCCACTCTTCACCCAACCAACATCAAAAGGCCTTGCTGCATCCTGAATAGAGATGGAAAAATGTGCAAAAATGTGTGTTAATATCATGTAAAATTATATAAAGTAAAATATAATCTGAGGTATTGATCCATATTTTGACCAAAATACGCAACCTTGGAAGAGAGTAGAATCCAGCACTGAAGTATTTTACAAAAATTCATCAGTTTGCATCACCTGGAGAATAATTTTAACAAGTTGAATTTACTTTTTATGAGTATTTGCTGTTGTTTTCATTACTTAAAGGGTGCGTGCCCACATAGTGGTTTAGTGACGTTCAAATCGTCAGTAAACCGCTGGAAAATTCAAGGAGCCTAGACTCCTGAGCTCAGAAGTCTCCAGCGGTTTCTCAGCGGTTTTCCAGCGGTTTTAAGAGCTGTTGAACAGCGTTTTACAGTCGGTTTTTCCGGCGGTTTTAAAAGCGGTTTTCTATGGAGGATTTTGTTCATGGAGGGGTAGAGTAGTGCCTCAGAAACGCTCAAAAACCGCTGAGAAGAATTGACATGTTGTATGCTGCTAAAACGCTAGGAAACCGCTCAACCTCTGGCAGATCCGCTCACATAAACCCACTATGTGTGCACAGCGTTTTCTAAATTACATAGGGTTACTTGTAAGTCCTAACGCTGCTTAGGATTTACATAAATTTAAATAAAACCTATGCTAAACTGCCGGCGGTTTTCGCTGCTAAACCGACGTTAAACCACTATGTGGGCACGCACCCAAAAGGAATCTGTCACCAGGCTTTTGGTATGTTATCTTAGAGCAGCATGATGTAGGGACAGAGATCTTGATTCACTTCGCTAACTGGGTGTCACTGTTTGTACTAGACAGAGATGAGTGAACGGCACATTGAAGTTCGCAGTGTGTGGTTTATTGTCAAAAAGCTGCTAATCAATAGTAGGGGTGGGGTTATACATAGCAAGAGGGTTAGGTGGCAT
The DNA here is from genome assembly GCA_033576535.1 of Allobates femoralis. Classification (NCBI taxonomy): domain Eukaryota; kingdom Metazoa; phylum Chordata; class Amphibia; order Anura; family Aromobatidae; genus Allobates; species Allobates femoralis. The sequence continues at coordinate 620,738,741 of JARQOC010000002.1, forward strand.
GGGATAACTAGACCTCTATCTGCTTATAAAACACTAATTTTATTGACATAGCAATAACACAGCCTAGTAAGTGACACATCGCTCGAAGCGGAGTCTCTGCTCCTACATCATACTACTCTAAGGTTACACAGCATAAACCTGATGATAGATTCCCTTTAAAGGCTTTCATGTTTGTATACATATTCTGTGTGTAGCTACCATGAGCACTGCAGCCTCTAATGTGTGGAATGATATCAAACTGTGTTTTTTTTTACACCCTGCTTTTCCTACTTTTATGTTTCAGATGTAGAACAGATGGCCATAGACTGGTTAACCGGCAACTTCTACTTTGTGGATGACATCGATGATCGAATATTTGTCTGCAATAAGAACGGTGACACTTGCGTCACCCTCCTTGATCGAGAACTATATAATCCCAAGGGTATTGCTCTTGATCCAACCGTGGGGTAAGGCACTGTGATAAAGTGTTCAAAAAAGAATCCACATTTCTTCATGGCTGGTTGTAGTTGGGTGAAGAAGTCAATTACACACAGTTTCATTGGTCATCAGCAGTTTTGGACCTGACAGAGATTATTATAATTTATTTATATAGCACCATTAATTCCATGGTGCTGTACATGAAAGGGGTTTCATACAAAATACTGATGTAGGTTACAGTGAACAAATTAACAATGGCCGACTGGTGCATAGGGGAGAGGACCCTGCCCTCACAGACTTACATTCTATAGGATGACAGTAGGTTGGGGATTGTGACAGCAGGGGTGGTGGTGGCGAGATGGCATCTCCGGAATTGATGGTGGTGGAGCGCCAGCTCTGGTAGCAGTAGGGTCATTGCAGGCTGTAAGCTTTCCTGAAGAGATGGGTGTTCAGGTTCTGTCTGAAGGATGCGAGGGTGGTGGGGTACAGAATTCCAGAGAATAGGTAATATTCGGGAGAAGTCTTGGTGGCGATTGAGTGAGGAACGAATAAGTGTGGCGGAGAGGAGGAGGTTTTAGGAGGACCAGAGATTAAGTAAGGGAAGATAGTGGGAAATTAGTTTGGAGATATAAGGAGGGGACAGGTTGTGGATGGCTTTGTAGGTCAATGTTAGTAGTTTAAAATGGATTTGTAGGGGAATTGGGACCAAGTGAAGAGATTTGCAGGAGGGAGAAGCATGAGAGTAGCGAGGAGAAAGGTGGATTAGTCGGGCAACAGAGTTAAGGACAGACTGGAGATGTGCAAAAGTGCAAGAGATAATTATGATTATACATGGGCAAAGGGTCACATTTATTTTATTTTTCCTTATCAGTGTGATCATTTCTAGACCAGAATGTGATTCTATTTCCATACCCTTCGGAGGATTTCTTACTGTACTCTATTGAGATTCTGGTTTATTAATATAAAATGGCGAGACTCGTTAAAGGGTGAATATTGACTTTTAGACTTTCTAATTCCTTTAATAAGAGGCACTAGAGTTCAAGTAAGTAAGTATAGCCAAAATCCATGGAAGCCATTGATTCGCATAAAGTTCTTCACAGAAATGTCCTAATCAAAAAGGGCAACAAATACTTCTAAGGGTCCCGTCACACTTGGCGATGTTCCAGCGATCCCGACAATGATACGACCTGGTAAGGATCGTTGGAACGCTGCGTGGTCGCCGGTGAGATGTCAAACAGTCAGATCTACTCAACGACGCAGCAACGATATGGTGACCCGTATAACGACCTCGGCGATCGTTGGGACCCTGTCACACAGCAGCTAGTCTGACGACTCAGACCTACGTCGGTGAGTTTTGATTTGCCAACAACGTCGTTGTTAAGGCGTCAAACACACTGATGCATGCTGCCCAGCGGGAACCCGACGATCAAAAAATGGTCCAGGCCATTCCGACATGATCGGCGATGTCACAGCAGGGCCCGATCGCTGCTACGTCTCAAGCATAGCGAGATTGTTGTCGAGGTTGCTGTTGCGTCACAAAACCTGTGATGCAACAGTGATCTCGCTAGTGCTCTCGCTATGTGTGACGGGGGCTTAAGCGTTTGTTGCCCTTTTTTGATGAGGCATTTCTATGGATTTGAGACTTGCTAAGTTCGCACACATTTTTTCTGATACAGCAGATACTTATGGTGATGGCTCTACTCTTAGGTAATATTTCTACAAGTTTGAGAGACAATCTCGTCATGAGATTCACACCTGGTGGGACTTCAATACTTTTAAGGCCCCCTTCACATCACAATTTTTTCCTGTCCATGGGGATCCTGTTTTTCGCAGGACCACACGGACGGGAATGGACAGGATCAAATGTGAACTCCAGATACCATTTCTGTGTCCGGATCAGTAATTTTGAGGGATTCAAACACAGAAAGAGCTGGAGGAGCCAAGTCTGCAAAGCGCAGGCAAATGGTGTTGGTGCTGTGATGTCACACGGGGGAGTAAGAATCCTGTGTTCTTTCCCCCGTGTGACATGTTGGGGCTGAGTTTAGCTTTCCCAGTGTATCTACATAAAGAAAAAAATTATTTAAAAAAAAAAACACCTCTCTGCCAGCAGTCCAGGACGCGAAGAGAAGACGTCGATTGCTGCCAGGACCTTAAGGATCTGTGATTGGTCGGTAGCGATCACGTGATATGTGACGTGACATACCACCTGATCGCTACCAGCCAATCATATTTTAAGGTCTTGCCAGCATTCGGACGTCTTCATCTCGGGTCCCGAACAGAGGTGAGCATTTAATTTTTTTATTTTTAACACATTGCTTACTTTAATTTTTCTTTAGCAGTGTATGTAGAACATGCTTTGAATAAAGTTTTTATCTTAATCTATTTGTGAGTGGAGATGCCGAGATTTTGTACTATTCTTGCTTATTTTGGCTGTATCACTCCAGGATCGACAGCACTTGCGTGGATTAAGTTGAGCATGCTTTAATGAAATAAAGCGTGTGAAGCTCCTTGCCTTTTCGTCATTAGAGTTCAAGTCCTCTTCTCCTCTAAAGAGGCATTTTGCATATTTAATTTTACAGAGGAGCATTGCATGGCTCATACTCCTCCTTTCACTGGAATGTCATTTTCCTCAAGTAGATAAGGGAAAGAAAAATACTCAATAGGGTCTTGTATGTGAATCGGGTGAAAACCTGGGGGTGGGTTAAGCTCACCTGGGAGGGTTACATCAGACACAACCACTGGAAAGAGCCTTGAGGAGACAGCTGCTACAGCCCCAGTATCAAAAGTACTTAGATGGAGATGGAATGGGTTAATACCGTATTACTGCATAATGAAGGTTGAAGTCGGTTTTTTAAACCATGTGATTTATTCGACACGTGTCAGAGTAACCCACTTTCATCTGGAACATCACATTGTGATGTGATACAGCAGCGCAGCATTAACCTGGTCCATCTCCATCTCTCTTCTCAAGGAGAAATGTTGCCCCTCTACATCTTACTGTAACATCTCAACAGCCTTATACAGCAGCATAACATAAACCTGTTCCATCTCCACCTGCTGTACTCTCAACAAGGAGAAATGTTACCCCTTAGATCCTACTGTACTTACCTAATGGAGGGTTGTGTGAATGCAGTACCCTACATCTCCATTAGCTAGGAGGAATTGGCTGCTAAAGAATAGGAGGTCCCTTCTTTTTCCATTTTATGTACACACTGCCTGGCCGACTATTGATCTTCTGAACTAATAACTTCATAGGCAAATCTAAGGTGAGGAGACTTGCAGTTGGACCAGGCACTGCAGCCATAACATGGACTATAAGACATACTTGTGTGTTCCCTAGATGTGGGATTTTTGTCCAGACTACTGCATAAAAGCCAAGATTATACAGGGTCTGTGTCACTAATTGATGCTGCCCTGGTGACAAATAATATATTTTCAGTTAGATTTTGGTTAAAATAAAGTTTTATTTTTTTTAAATACAATCTATCAGTTGCTTTATTGTAATTCTATGTGAAAATTACCTAATTTTCAACTTCTTATGCCTCCTTCTTCAACTTCTTATGCCTCCTTCTTCAACTTCTTATGCCTCCTTCCTCAACTTCTTATGCCTCCTTCCTCAACTTCTTATGCCTCCTTCTTCAACTTCTTATGCCTCCTTCTTCAACTTCTTATGCCTCCTGCTTCAACTTCTTATGCCTCCTTCTTCAACTTCTTATGCCTCCTTCTTCAACTTCTTATGCCTCCTTCTTCAACTTCTTATGCCTCCTTCTTCAACTTCTTATGATGCCTCCTTCTTCAACTTCTTATGATGCCTCCTTCTTCAACTTCTTATGATGCCTCCTTCTTCAACTTCTTATGCCTCCTTCTTCAACTTCTTATGATGCCTCCTTCTTCAACTTCTTATGCTCCTTCTTCAACTTCTTATGCTCCTCCTTCAACTTCTTATGCCTCCTTCTTCAACTTCTTATGCCTCCTTCTTCAACTTCTTATGCCTCCTTCCTCAACTTCTTATGCCTCCTTCTTCATCTTCTTATGTCTCCTTCTTCAACTTCTTATGCCTCCTTCCTCAACTTCTTATGCCTCCTTCTTCAACTTCTTATGCCTCCTTCCTCAACTTCTTATGCCTCCTTCTTCATCTTCTTATGTCTCCTTCTTCAACTTCTTATGCCTCCTTCCTCAACTTCTTATGCCTCCATCCTCAACTTCTTATGCCTCCTTCCTCAACTTCTTATGCCTCCTTCTTCAACTTCTTATGCCGCCTCCTTCAACTTCTTATGCCTCCTTCTTCAACTTCTTATGCCTCCTTCTTCAACTTCTTATGCCTCCTTCTTCAACTTCTTATTCCTCCTGCTTCAACTTCTTATGCCTCCTTCAACTTCTTATGCCTCCTGCTTCAACTTCTTATGCCTCCTTCTTCAACTTCTTATGCCTCCTTCTTCAACTTCTTATACGTCCTTCTTCAACTTCTTATCGTCCTTCTTCAACTTCTTATGCCCCATTTTCTTTCACAATTCTTGCTCCTTTTCCAACTTCTTATTCCTCCTTTTAACTTCTTGTGCCTCCTTTTACAACTTTTATAACTCCTTCTTCAACTTCTTATGCTCCTTTCAACTTCTTATGCTGCCTCCTTAAGATTCTTTGATGCTCTCCTTCTAACTTCTTATGATCCTCCTTCTTCAATTCTTATATGCCTCCTTCTTCAACTTCTTATTGATGCCTCCTTCTTCAACTTTTGTGATGCCTCCTTCTTCAACTTCTTATATGCCTCCTACTTCAAACTTATGCTCCTCCTTCAACTTCTTATGCTCCTTCTTCAACTTTTATGCCTCCTTCTTAACTTTCTTTTTGCCTCCTTCTCAACTTCTTATGCCTCCTTCCTCAATTCTTATGCTCCTTCCTCAACTTCTTATGCCTCCTTTTCAACTTCTTATGCCTCCTTCTTCCTCTAGATTTGCCTCCTTCTTACATTCTTATGCTCCTTCTTCACTTCTTATGCCTCCTTCTCAACCTCTTATGCCTCCTTTCAAAAATTCTTATGCCTTTTCAACTTTTATTCCTCCTTCTTCAGTTCTTATGCTTCCTGCTTTCAACTCTTATGACTCCTCTTCAACTTCTTATGCCTCCTTCTTCAATCTATCTATGCTCTATCTTCAACTTGATTTAATGCCTCCTTCTTCAATTTATGTTTGCTCTCTTTTCAACTTCTTATTGCCTCCTTCTTCAACTTCTTATGTCCATCTCTTCAACATTCTTATGTGCCTCCTTCTTCAACTTCTTTGATACTCTCCATCTTCAACTTCTTATCTCTTCCTCCTTCACTTCTTATCCTCCTTCTTCAACTTCTTATGCCTCCTTCTTCAACTTCTTATGCCTCCTTCTAAAACTTTTATTGCTCCTTCTCAACTTCTTATGCCTCCTTCTTCAATCTTCATATCCCCATTCTTCAACTTTTATGCCTCTTCAACTTCTTATGCCTCCTTCCTCACTTTTTACTCCTCTTAACTTCTTATGCCTCCTTTTCAACTTCTATCTCCTTCTTCAACTTCTTATGCTCCTTTTTCAACTCTCTTATGTCCTCTTCTTCAACATTCTTATGCCTCCTTTTGTTCCTTTGCCTCCTTTTTCAGACTATGCCTCACTTCATTAAGTTCTTATGTGCCTCTTCTTCAACTTCTTATGATGCTCCTTCTTCAACTTATTATGATGTCTCCTTTTTTAACTTCTTATGATGCCTCTTCTTAACTTCTATGATGCCTCCTTCTTCAACTTCTTATATGCCTCCTTCTTCAACTTCTTATGATGCCTCCTTCTTCAACTTCTTATGATGCTCCTCCTTCAACTTCTTTATGCCTCTTCCTTCAATTCTTATGCCTTCCTTCAACTTCTTATGCCTCCTTCTTCAACTTCTTATGCCTCCTTCTCAACTTCTTATGCCTCCTTCCTCAACTTCTTATGCCTCCTTCCTTCACTTCTTATGCCTCCTTCTTCAACTTCTATACGCTCTTCTTCAACTTCTTATTCCTCCTCTTCAACTTTTTGTCCTCCTTCTCAACTTCTTATGCCTCCTTCTTCAACTTCTTATGCCTCCTGACTGATTGCCTTTACATATCACTACTTACGCTCATAAATAATTGGAAATGTGGCTACTGGTCAAAACAAAATTAGATTGACAATCTGATCTGGTGTGGTAAACAAAAAAGACTATGAAGCAATCTTATAAAACTGAAACTAAAAACCTATATTCCCTGACTTTAGCAATTGTATTCTCCCATCTGTGCTTCCAAGAATCTCGATGATTCAAGCCACACACCCTGACTAAACATACAACTGGTTTAGACATGGAATATCTATAAGTTGTGTGTTATCCGACAATCTCGTGCTCTTACCAATCTGTTTTCAGATACAATGATATAGTATGTTGTAAGTGCTGCTTTATTGTTATTAGTCATACATTGTTCTGATCCACTTAGTTAGAGGAAAATGTTTTTCTCTACTTCTCGAAAGTGGACAAAGATGTTCCGCGATATTGCTTAACAAGCTAACATCTGGTCTTTTAGCCTTTTAATATGATTTGCTGAAAAACAAAAGAACGGAACGCTCCTAATTCTGGTGCTCCGGTGTTAATGAGCTTGTGTGTTTATACCAGAGAACCCTTGGTGTACTTCTAATCAGTGGTGTAACTTGAAGTTCATGGGCCCTGATGTGAAAGCTTCAACGGGACCCCCAATTATTGCAAATCTCTAATAGCAGTAGTCTTTTTCTTTAGGCCAAAGGCACTTTTCAAGCCCCTTAGGCCTCAAGGCCTGGGTGTGATTGCAACCCCTGTACCTGTTGTAGTTATGCCCTGCTGGTAATATAATATCAATGAGCCACAGTACAAGTTGACCCTGAATGGACAGTGCTCCTACGTCTGCGCACACTGCAAGTAATAACCCGAACCAAAACTCCAAGAGGTGAACAAGTTGGCATGCATGCAACGTATAAGAGCATGTTTGCACCGGCATTAAAGACCTAAGGTGAAAATATAATGAGCAAAATTCACATTGAGGTTGGTTTTGACACACAAGGTTTTAATATTAGAGAGTGTAGGGCGGTCCCAATTTTGGTACTGCTTATCGCCTTTTACGCTTTTTTGCTCAAAAGCAGTGTTTACTAAGTACCATATGTTATTTTTATGCACTATGGCTTTTTACTTCTTCATTTCCATAAGGGTATATGCTCATTTTATTTTTATTTTATATATTATATTTATAATATATGGTTATTGGGTGTATGAGGTGTCTGTGGTAGATTTGCACAAAGTACTACCACATGGATAGGGTATTAGAATATGCTGTAAAATAAGAATGGACTTAATGAGCAGATAGTGGTGCCCAAAATGCTTCTGACTGTAGATGGAGTAATTATGGTATGGGTATCTTTAAGTCATGGATTTGTTGCTCTGAAAAATCCATAGGGAATTGGCTGGGGAATCTGTGGCAGAAATCTATTGCTGACCCTTGGACATCTGGCATGTATTTGCAGTGTGATGTATTATGAACTTCAGATTAGCCTTTACTGATGGAGGTAATGTGTGTGCTCCCCGACACCTCACCTTTGTAACGTGTGTCAATAAGTGAAATGCAGGAACCAGGAGAAAACATGGATTAAACTGTGCTACTGTAGATGAGAACAAACAACAAATCATTGAATAGTAGATTAGGGCACGTTTCGAAGTGAAACCCCACTTTTTGACTAATGCACCCTAATCTACTATCCTTCAAATTGGAATTTCTCCTCATCCACAGCAGCGCAATTTAAGCCATGTTTTTTCCTGGTTCCTTCATACTACTTCAGCCTCTGGACTTGTGGACCTTGATGTTTTGTTTCTGTAATGACCCAGAAGGGACCATTACAAAGGTTTCTGCATTCACAGGAGTCTGTATAAATAATTTATGGCGTCATTCTGTTAAATTAAATGTAAGTTGTTTCTCTGTAATACCTCTGGGGACCAGCAGGTGATGATATAAGTGTTGGCGAGAGACTATTGTTGGATCTCTGGTCAATATCTTTATAGCCTAGTCACTATGGTATCTAGGAAGAGAAGTCAGTTGATAGTTGAAACAAACCCAGCTAGAGGTGATGAGCAGGACTCAAAGGCACAACACTGCAGAAAAACCACACCACCACTAGGCACCTCCATCAGAGCCTCCTGCACCTACTACTCGGTAGTGACGTATGCTACATCTAAAATTTTGGTGTCATGAACAGGATATTTTCTTTTGTGTCTTATGTTCACCTTTGGCTGAATTAATTCAATGTTAGAAGAACTTTATTTGCCTGAGAATTGGGAAGAAACTTGCCTCCACTTGGGTCACTGTGGTTGCGGAATTTTTACAGCTCACAATATCGTGCTACAGACACCTAAGAGAGTATGACTGGAGAAACCAAGGGGGAAGAGATTGTCTGAAAGTTTATCTGCCCACTGGCATAGCCTACTTTAATAAATAAGTTGCCATCACAATTCTTAAAGGGGCCACCCTCTCATTTCTTGGCTGTTACCCATAGCAATGCCCACCAAAATTCCAAGTTAACTCAAATTGACCCATCTAGTTTGGTGCAAGATATCTAGAGCAATGTCTTGCAAGACGATAGCTACGCAGTGAAGTAGGAGGACTCATCATGGACCCAAGTGCAACCCACAGAGAAGTTTACCAAGTACCCCAATGAATGCTGTTTCACTTCTACTACTGCTTGTGACCCAACCATACAAGGTGACCACCTTGCCTACATAGTACCAGGGCTGGGGAGTTGGAGTCGTGGAGTTGTATTGGGTGTCCATTTTGGAGGGGTTAAAGTAGGATTCAGGAAAATTGAGTAGTCGGAAATTTGGTTTACGGACTCCACAAGCCTACATAGTACTTCTTCATATTTAGGCAAGACCTTATTGCGCTTGTATGTCCACAGCAATTTGGTCAATGTGACATGTGATTTTTATTTTTTCAAAGTCCTAAGCTTAAATAAATGCAAATGCAACGTATGAACATTGCATATTTTCCATCTTCCGTCTGTGGATCACATGGATTTTCCTGTGGAATTAGTTGTTAATTACATAAGTGTAATCATGCCCCTAGAAACAGAAAATTGGCTGCAATGCAGTTTTCTAGACCATTGATTTGCCTCTGAGCATCACCAACTGGAATCCAAGTATGTGACGCCGAAGAAATAGCCTTCAATACAGAACATAAAATAAAGCATCAGCTGCATTGGAGCCGTCATCCCGTACACTTGATGTGCCGCTCTGCTTCACTCTCCTCACAGCTTCACAGTTCATCAGGCCTGAACAACTGATTAGGAGGGGACCGATGGGGGCACTGCCCACAATATTTATGTGCTCAGGGTTATTATCTTCCTCATTAACTGTACTGTAATGTTGTGCAGTATTTTGTGTCTGGTATTTTCCCATTACTTTTGCTAGGATTTATCTTCTTCACATCTGGTAAATTTTTGCAGTGAAATTTTGACCATGTACATTATTGTAAGATTACATTATAATATGTAAGGTCAAACTGTTGTATAAAATGAGATGCATCAATGTTTTGCTCACATTTCTGAATTAAAAGGGGTTTCCCACAAAGGCCATTTTAAATTTCATTTATTCAATAGATTTTGGAATAATAATAATTTCCACAACTGAATGTGTTAAAAAAATGTTCCTGTGCTGAGATAATCTATATATATATGTCCCTGTTGTGTACTGTGTAATGGCAGTGTCTGACCGTACAGGGCCATGGTCTGATCATACCACATCTCCTGTGCTGAGATAATTTTATATATTTGTCCCTGCTATGTACTGTGTAATGGCTATGTCTGACTGTATAGGGACATGGTTTTATTATACCACATCTCCTGGACAGGGGAGGAAGAAAAAAGTATACAGACATTACAGCACAGGGTTGCAAATAATTATTTCTTTGAGGTAAAACATTTTTTCCCATGCTATAATTCTGTATATTTGTTTTTACTTTTTCCCTGGCCCAGGAGTTGTGGTATGATCAGGCCATGTCCCTGTACGGGTCAGACACGGCCATTACACAGTACATAGCAGGGATGCACATATAAGATTATCTCAGCACAGGAGATGTGGTATGATGAGACCATGTCTCTGTACAGTCAGACACATCCATTACAAAGTACATAGCAGGGACACTAATATATAAGATTATCTCAGCGCAGGAGCTGTGGTATGATCAGACCATGTCCCTGTTTGATCAGACACTGCTATTACACAGTACATAGCAGGGAAATATAATACAGTACAGCCCAAAAGTTTGGACACCCCTTCTCATTAAAAGAGTTTTCTGTATTTTCATGACTATGAAAATAGTAGATTCACTTTGAAGGCATCAAAACTATGAATTAACACATGTGGAATTATATACTTAACAAAAAAATTTTGAATCAACTGTAAATATGTCTTATATTCTAGGTACTTCAAAGTAGCCTCCTTTTGCTGTGATTACTGCTTTGGACACTCTTGGCATTCTCTTGATGAGCTTCAAGAGGTAGTCACCAGAAATGGTTTTCACTTCACAGGTGTGCCCTGTCAGGTTAATAAGTGGGATTTCTTGCCTTATAAATGAGGTTGGGACCATCAGTTGTGTTGTGCAGAAGTCTGGTGGATAAACAGCTGATAGTCCTACTGAATAGACTGTTAGAATTTGTATTATGGCAAGAAAAAAGCAGTTAAGTAAAGAAAAACGAGTGGCCATCATTACTTTAAGAAATGAAGGTCAGTCAGTCCAAAAAATTGGGAAAACTTTGAAAGTGTCCCCAAGTGCAGTTACAAAAACCATCAAGCGCTACAAAGAAACTGGCTCACATGAGGACCGCACCAGGAAAGCAAGAACAAGAGTCACCTCTGCTGCGGAGGATAAGTTCAACCGAGTCACCAGCCTCAGAAATCGCAGGTTAACAGCAACTCAGATTAGAGACCAGGTCAATGCCACACAGACTTCAAGCAGCAGACATATCTCTACAATCAACTGGTAAGAGGAGACTTTGTGCAGCAGGCCTTCATGGAAAAATAGCTGCTAGGAAACCATTGCTAAGGACAAGCAGCAAGCAGAAGAGACTTGTTTCAGCTAAAGAACACAAGGAATGGACATTAGACCAATGGAAATCTGTGCTCTGGTCTAATGAGTCCAAATCTATGATCTTTGGTTCCAACCACCAGTGTCTTTGTGTGATGCAGAAAGGTGAACGGATGGACTCTACATGCCTGGTTCCCACCGTGAAGCATGGAGGAGGAGGTGAGATGGTGTGGGGGTGCTTTGCTGGTGACACTGTTGTGGAATTATTCAAAATTGAAGGCACACTGAACCAGCATGGATACCACAGCAACTTGCAGCAGCATGCTATTCCATCCGGATTGCATTTAGTTGGACCATCAGTTTTTTTTCAACAGGGTAATGACCCCAAACACACCTCCAGGCTGTGTAAGGGCTATTTGACCAAGGAGAGTGATGGGGTGCTACGCCAGATGACCGGCCTCCACAGTCACCAGACCTGAACCCAATCAAGATGATTTGGGGTTAGCTGGATCGCAGAGTGAAGATAAAAGGGCCAACAAGTGCTAAGCATCTCTGGGAGCTCCTTCAAGACTGTTGGAAGACCATTTCCGGTGACTACCTCTTGAAGCTCATCAAGAGAATGCCAAGACTGTGCAAAGCAGTAATCAAAGCAAAAGGTGGTTACTTTGATGAACCTAGAATATAAGACATATTTTCAGTTGTTTCACACTCTTATGTTAAGTATATAATTCCACATGTGATTAATTCATAGTTTTGATGCCTTCAGTGTGAATCTACAATTTTCATAGTCATGACAATAAAAAAAACTCTTTGAATGAGAAGGTGTGTCCAAACTTTTGGTCTGTACTGTATATCTCAGCACAGGAACATTTTTTTTTTTTTTTTTTTTTTTTTTTTTTAAATCCAATTGTGGAAATTGGTATTATTATTCTAAGTTCTATCGAAATTTAACATGAACTTTGTTCATGGGAAAACTGCTTTAAAAATGCAGTTCATGTAGCATTTCAAGATAATTGACGTTCAACGGGTCAGAAGAACATGTCCGGTCAACAAGGAATGGCTGTATATTGGATCCAAAACTAAAAAAAATTCCAAGACTCGTCTTCTAGATAAAAGACTTTGAATCTTTATTACCTCGTTAGAAGTTTTTAACTCCTGATATTGGAGAGTTCTTGGCCATAGCATAAGAATCCTCTGGTATCACGGATTTGAAACGTAGGCTTCTACGGCCATAATTTCTGGAATTTAGAGTATTTATGGTTTATACTACGTTGGATTGTAACATGATAGATTAAAGACTCATAGTTTTTTTTTATCATCTAGAAGATGAGTTGCTGGAACGTCGTTTTGTTTTGGATGGAGTCATCGGGAAATGGCCTGCTATCTATATATGGCTTTAATTTTTTTTTAAGAAATCATACAGTTTTCTCACTGGCCATGAGGGTTTTGCTAGACTTATACGCCATGTCCTTTCAGAAAATGCACATGCACATTAGCATTGGATTCTGTGTTGTCAGCTGTGTACCGATATGTCACTTGTCCTCTTATCTCTGATGATAATGAGACTTCTGAGATGTCTGTGATGATGATGAGACTTCTGACAAGTGTTCAGGAAGTAGATCAAGAATATCCCCGGTGGCCAGTGTGAAAATTCCAAGTTTTTTTTAAATGCAGATTGAGGTATGAAAACAAGAATGCCAAAGTTCATTGTGATTATACATTTTCTTTAAGTGGCTGTACAATCATGTCTAATATATAGAATGAATAAAGCCTGTTTGTTTGGTTCTCTAAGCCTTAGAAATCTTTGTTGTTTTCATCGCTAAGGAAAATTCTAATTCATTTCCGTGAAGAGGGTTTCCATCGTATGTCGCGGACCAGGCCGGTGCCTCGTGTCACCCTGATGTGATGTACACTTGGCTGAGCAGAGGTTGTGACCTTACTTTCCAGCTTCTTCCCAATTATTACAGGCTATTTTATATTCATTGACACTTTAGTCGCAGATGGAGGAGGCTGTGCGTGCAGTAATGTAATGTAATGAGATGGCTCCACTTATTGTTTGCATTAACCCTTAAAGATTCCGCTTCTTACACTGGCCATAAAGAATGCGATTTTGGACTGTGTGTCATCGCTTCATAATTTGAGAGTATTAAGAGGGTAAAGGGGCTGATGAATTTAGACCTGCTAATAGTTATTGGGCTTATTTAGTTATTTCATATTTATAGTCAGTTTTGCTTTGGGCTTTATACGGAAAAGGATCCATACAATTACAAAATGTGACACTTCCTCCCCTATGTCATTCTTATCATCACTATCTACCTAAGCATAAAGGAAAAAAAGCTTAAATTGAAAGACAATGTAAAAAATGTCTTAAATTCTAAATAATATTTTACTTTCTGAAAAAAGAAACATGAGGATTTAGATGATATTTTGGCTTCCATCTGGCCAATGTCTGACCCTTAGAGATTCTCATTGTACATGCTCAACATATATCCCTAACGTAATGTGAACTGAATCTAAGAGAAAGTATCTAGTCACTAAAAATAACAAATGAATGATGGAGCCTTAAAGTTGCTCCAGTCATAGATGTAGAGTACAAAAACTAATTTAAAACCCTTACATTTATATATATCTTTTAACCCTTATCCGGCTGAATAGGTACAATTGTAACTATTCCGTTTTAAAATTGCAATAACTTTTTTTCGAAAAGACGTAGAAGGCTGAAATTTCATGACATCTCTACATTTTTGGTCCAGAATATATTGGACAAATTTCAATAAAATATCTCCACCCGCTTCCGAGATAAGGGGTCGAGATCTTTTTGCATCCATAACAAGCTGCATAGGTACAAATGTACCTCATATATTTTGAATGAAGATAATGCAAGGAAAAAAGCATAAATTTTTTTTTAATGATAATGCTATTTAACTAATATAAACAAGTAAAAAAACTTCATTTACATTATAAAAGAAAATGTAAGAAACTTTTTTTTATTGATTTTCTTTGCAAGTAATGCATGTTGGCTTTGCTACCGAGTGTTCATCGCAAATGGGTTTCACACAAACCACACAAGACTTTCTAGTCTTACGTTGTTTCCACTTCAGGTCTCGGCAGACATAGCAACTACCAACAACAGGGGAGGGTCCACGACTACCATGAGGTATTTGAGGGTCAGTTGCTGCTTGCGATGCTACCATAATGCATCGTCCAAGCACCATTTCTACTGCACCTAGAAGAAAATGGTTTCTCATTATCATTCGGTTTGTACTACGATCTTCAATTGCAGGCATACACAGCTGATTTGCGAGATCTTTCAGGAACTTTCTTCATTGATCCTTTGCCCTGAAGCTTGGATTGTGTTCTCTGTAGATGATGTAGGATGCTAACCCAGTGACGTCAATCATATTGTAGAAAAATGCCAAAGTCCAACGTGATGTTCGTTGTTTCACAGTGTACTCTCCCAACATTTTATCCATAACATCAACGCCACCTTTTGTTTTGTTGTAGTATTTTATTATCTCTGGCTTGGCTGCTAGTGTCTCTTCAACATCTCCCGTCATGTGCATAGATGATAGAAGCACGACTGATTTGTTCTTCTTTGGTACATATGAACAGACTGTTGCATCATGATTGTAGGCAAAATTTGTCGAGTTTACAGGCCTTTCTTTGGCAGACTGCATGTTGCTAGGTAGGAACCTTTTGTTTTTTCTCACTGTACCAACTAGTGTCATGTTCCAGGAGTTCAATACCTTAGCTAGTTCCATGGTTGTAAAGAAGTTATCGGTGGTGACATTTCTTCCAGAGCCTTTATACGAGCTCACTAGTTCCAATACTGTTCGTTCTCCAATGTTTACTTGTCGAGGACCATCAGTTGGTTTCCCAGTGTAGAGCTGACCTTGTAATGGGTAGGCATTTGATGAGTTACAAGCCCAGAAAATCTTTATGCCATATTTAGCTGGTTTTGAAGGTATATACTGGGTAAATTTAGTATGGCCTCTAAATGGAAATAATTGCTCGTCGACGGTGATACAATGATATGGCATGTAGGCTCTCTCCAGATTACTGTTCAGCATTGTCCAGACGTCCCGTATTGGTGCAGCTTTATCTGTTTGCACACGTTCTGCACGTGTATTTTCGTAGTCAAATCTGATAAATCTGAGTATCATCTTGAAGTGGTCACGAGACATGGCTGCACGTATAAGAGGCAGAGCAGCAACATTCCACATTTCCTCCAGATTCTCTTTGCTGGCTCTGTGCACACCAGCAGCAATCAGTATGCCCAAAAATGCATGGAGTTCAGTTTCAGTAAATTGCTTGAATGTTTTTTGTGATGGCCGTTCAGAAGAATCAGGAAAACATTGTACAAGTTCGTTGTTGTAAGCATCACAAACTCTCTTGGCCTTTCGATTCGTTTCCCGTAATATGATGTCACACATCTCGGGAGTCATGATTGACTTGAATAGCTCTTTTGCTGTATACAGGTTGCTGATTGCTGCAGGGCCATCTCTTTGTCGTAGGACATTACGAGATTTTGTTTGTGCATTTGTCAGTGGATCACTACACCATTGAGTTTTATCCTTAGCAGTCCAAATGTCGCCTGCACTTTGAGGCACAGAATCATCCTCAACACTTTCGTCTGAGTCGTATTCTTTTTCCTGCTCTATGACCATTTCTTGTTCAATGTCTGAATCTTCTTAAAAAACTTAATTGACAGCAACATAAGTGACCAGTAACAACACTGGCCAATAGATATCAGCATAACATTTGTAGCTGAATGAACTTTAGTTTCTGAAACCAAGTAAAGTCTTCCCACAGTGGAGGTATATATGAAGGTACAATTGTACCTATGCAGCCTGTTAAGGTTGTAAAATTATGCAGCCTGACAAAGGTTAAAGTAGACCTATCACCAGGTTTTTCCCATATAAGCTGCGGCCACCACCAGTAATCCTTTTATATACAACATTGTAGAATACTGTATATAAGACCCCAGTGGTGGTCTAGTCTGATGGGTGTCTGATCTTAATCCGGCATCTCCTCTCTTCATGTGATCGCCATCCTCCTTCCCTGCTTCATGTGGATGTCGTGTCCTTCATCATCCTCACACGGTTTCCTCTATTGCACTCCTGTGCACACTCACTTCTGTCTGCCCTTCTGAGGACAGAGTAAAGTACTGTAATGCACAGGCATGAGAAAGGGTCAAAGAACGTCCGCGCATGCGCACTACAAGACCTTGGTCTGCCCTCCGCAGGGCAGAGAGAAGTGCGCGTGTGCAGAAGGACATAGGACACACCATTCACATAAAGAAGAGAAGTGAGACGTCAGTTGTAAGAAAGAGGAGGAGTCTGATCCAGACCAGTGACGCCGATCGAACTGGACCACCTCTTAGGTGAGGATCATAAAAGTATTATTTATATTATACAGATCGGCCTGCTGACTTGTATACACTATTTTATAATGCTTTGTATAAGGGCTGACTGCTGGTGGATCGAGTTTATAGGGGGAAAAACCTGGTGACAGGTTCCCTTTATATACAATACTCTATAATGCTGTGTATAAGGGCTAACTGGTGGTGGATCGAGTATATAGGGGTAAAACCCTTTACATGCAATGGTTCCCTATGGGTGCGGGTTCCAGTCCATAGCATATGTTCTAGGCATTTATGTAATATGCATTTCTTGTCACATCCAATAAACAGAGACCACGTCATGGCAATGGAGTCTTGCTGTTATTTCAAATAAATGAAACATTTTTTACTTAAAAACATTAATAAACAATGATAATAATAGATGGAGGAAAACCTACTTTCAGGACCACACAGGCCTTATTGTGCAATCGGACGTGGCTCAAGGAACATCAGTAATATATTAGCCAACAAACCCCATAAAGGCTGGCAGAGATTTTGGCCGTTTTGAAAGATTATTCTAGAGATGGTGTAACCTAAGCACAACAGACGTTTTTATTACTGTTGGAACATGTTAATCACTTTGTGTGTTAAGCATAAAACAACCAAAAATATGGGGGACACTCCATCCCTTACATGGCTCCAGCCACTCCCAGACATTTGTGGGTCCTTTTGTTATTGCTTGTAAGTCTATTTGTGCTCTATAGGTGCTACTGCTTTTGCAAAACGTTAACAGATTTTTGCTTATGCTGTGTATGAGGTAATCTTCCCTAACATTATGTTTATTGTCTAAGGGGAGTGTGTTCCGTACAAAAACACTGTTCAAACCAATAATCGCACCTTCTTGAGAGCATATAGTGAATGTAGAGTTTATCAGCAGACCGAACATGTGCACCACACTCTTGTCAGGATACTTTGGTATTGCCGGCGAGAGCGGGTAGTCATGTGACTGTAGATATGAGATTTGCATACGTTCGGCCACATTTCAACTGGCCATGCTCCTTACATGCGAGTTGAGCGAGTTCCTGAATGTCTAGTCTTTATGTGCCTCCATATCTCATACTTGCAGTCAAGTGACTGCCCACTCTTGCTGGAGAATTCTGGAAGCATGTAGTGTGCAAGGATTCAGAACTCGCATGGTCACAGGAGCATCACTCAGGGTACCTTTACACGCGGCTACATTTCTAGGGTGGCTACAGGTAACTTACTGGTTGCAGTGAAATCATGGAGACAAGGTTCTATCTTGTTGCTGTGTACAAATGGAATCATCTCTCCATGATTTCACTGCAACCAGTAAGTTACCTGTAGCCACCCTAGAAGTGTAGCCGCGTGTAAAGGTACCCTAAAGGTTTATTCTTCCACCATGCCACCTGGGGAGGTGATAAGTGAGTGGTTACCCCAATCCATCATTAGTAGGGTAACAACCTTTCTCATGACTGTCTATTTGATGCTGTCCCTAAACATTGAAGTTTTTTGACACTCCCTATTAATTTGGGGATGGCAGCATGTCCAGGTAATAATAATAAAAATAGGTGGTGTAATCTAACATGGATGGAAGAGCACTGGCATTGGTTTAGGGATGACCGTGGATAGCAGTGATGTCCGGATAATGGAAATGTACCTCAGTTTATAGCTTTCTGTGGATTTGACTTTTTTCATCCCAACCAGAGCGTGACTTATTTTCTCCTTCATTAGCGCTGTGTATTGCTGTTCTCTCATAGTATATTACTGACTCTGATTAATTGCAATTAAGTTAATGTGCATGTAATTAACACCAGCCGAGAACACTGGTGCCCGGTCTATCACTTGATAAAGAGGCTTCCTGATGCCACCGCAGATCATCCCATGAATTTATTTTGTATTCTTGGTAGAGGATGCAATTTTGTGTCTTGGACCTATTCAGCCTAAAGCTTTATTGTACCTGGAGTCATCGGTCCTCCTGTAATGTTGGAATTGCTCATGCTTTGTTAGTATAATGTATGTAAAGTGTACTCATAAGGACTTGTCTCTTACAGGAAGGTATTTTTCACTGATTATGGGCAGATCCCAAAAGTGGAGAGGTGCGATATGGACGGCCACAACAGAACAAAGCTGGTAGACAGCAAGATCGTCTTCCCTCATGGCATCACCTTGGACCTGGTGAATCGGCTGGTGTACTGGGCAGATGCCTACTTGGACTATATAGAAGTGGTGGACTATGAGGGCAAGAACAGGCACACCATCATTCAGGGGCTGCTGGTAAGTGAGCGTTATGAACCTGAGAAAATATTGGAGCAACGTTTTATAGAATCGGTCACAATCTCTTTTTATATAGAAATGATGGATTTGTTTTTCATCCTTCAGATAACACATTACCATACAAAGCACACAGGTCTCGCCCGGTAACTAGAGTTTTCACAAGTGTAATTTTAGCTGTCGTATTGCTATAAAGATGACTCCATCGCGTGACTGGTGTGTTTACATTGTTTTCCTGTGCCGTCTGCTCTCCACATGTCCCATTTATGGGATACAGTTCTAGGTCTCTCGTTCTACTTTTTATTGGACATGCGCCTAGTGACTGAAATCCCAAGATACCCGATGATGGAGGTTCTTAAGGTGGCCACTGTCATACTGCAGGAGCTAATAATGAAGGCTCAGTATCTCAGGCTGGATGGTGGATTCTAGTTTATATTGAAGAGAATGAAGAAAAAATCATGCATACTGTGTCGAGCTATGTTCTTCTCTACTATCTATGGTTCTGGCCTCTTAATAAGGCTACAATGATATCTTTATTAATTCAATGTCAAAAGTGTTTTATTACAAAGTTCATGTTAATCAATAGATCTTGGAAAAATAATTTCAACAATTGGCTATTTAAAGAAGATATTCCTGTGCTGAGATGATCTTATATATGTGTCCCTGCTATGTACTGTGTAATCAAAGTGTCTGACCATACAGGGACATGGTCTGATCATACCACATCTCCTGTGCTGAGATAATCTTATATATGTGTCCCTGCTATGTATTGTGCAATGGATGTGCTCCTTCCGTACAGGGACATGGTCTGATCATACCACATCCCTGTGCTGAGATAATCTTATATATGTGTCCCTGGTATGTACTGTGTAATGGATGTGTCTGACCATACAGGGACATAGTCTGATCATACCACATCTCCTGTGCTGAGATAATCTTATATATGTGTCCCTGCTATGTACTGTGTAATGGATGTGTCTGACCATACAGGGACATGGTCTGATCATACCACATCTCCTGTGCTGAGATAATCTTATATATGTGTCCCTGCTATGTACTGTGTAATGGATGTGTCTGACCGTACAGAGACATGGTCTGATCATACCACATCTCCTGTGCTGAGATAATGTTATACATGTGTCCCTGCTATATGCTGTGTAATGGATGTGTCTGACTATACAAGATTATTTCAAGATCTATTGATTAAAATGAACTTTGAAATAACATTTCTTTGTGGGAAAACTTCTATAAATTGTATTTATCATTCACCCAAAACAGTAATAAAAGCTGGAGGTACCAGTCTAATATGTCCCAAAATTGTCCCAATTCCCATGCTCTATAACTCACCGTCCACTATTTAGGAATGGATGTTTCCTCTTCATTGATGCTTTGCCAGCACTATAGGAACCGGAACTTCCTTTCCCCTTACTTGTTCCGTGCTTTATTACTTCTCTACTTTAATGGCCAACCCTGAATTTAAAGCCTCCCACCGTTATGAACACTTGCTCAAGGACAGGTATATGATTGGACGGTTACATTGAAACTGCTCCATCCCCATTTGCCCTCACATGACCTTTTGGGGAGGCTCCGGTGGCCTCCGTACTTGTTCGATGGGTAGCAAGTCTCGACAAAATCTTTGAATTTATGCGCCTTAGATGTTTGTGGAGAGCCAAAGATGATTGAAACAGCGACCGTGTAAAGCAAATGGTGCTGACTGATAGTTTCTTTTTCCCCATTAGTTTTATGAAGTCAGATGTTTATGCTATTTCTTGACCTTCTGTTCCAAACCAAGACCATGTGTTAACCAAATGGCTTACTATGACTTATGACCTGTCGTACAGTTTGTCATGCACAGAGGGGCAACAAAAATCAAAACCTGTAATATATATCCTGAACCCAGAATAAACGAGGAGTCAAGGTCTCCAGTACTAGATTCTGTAAACTTCACGATTCTCCCGATTTCACGGTCTTCTTCTTGCATTCATTGTGTCGGGTTTTGTTGCTGTCATGTCTTCTGCTATCAGACATGGTGGAGCAGATTCGATGTGGTCGATTCAGTGTGTTCTTTTGCAATTGATCCCTGTCCTCTTCTTTTGCTCCTTTTGTTTCTTCCCTCAGATTGAACACTTATACGGCCTTACCGTTTTTGAGAACTACTTGTATGCTACAAATACAGACCATGCCAACGCTCAGCAAAAGACCAGCGTAATCCGAGTCAACCGATTCAATAGCTCCGAGCACCAGGTAGTGACCAGAGTGGACAAGGGTGGCGCTCTTCACATTTACCATCAACGCAGACAGCCAACCGGTAAGGTTTGGATCGGTATTAATATGTGGATGAAGTTTCTTTACAATCTACTGCTCTCGTTCAGGTGGATTCTGCGGTGGGTCATTGACCAGGAGCGCATCTAGAGATGGCCAACCGATGCTGTAGGGCGGTGTGTTGTGGGCTCGGGTGAAGATAGAGCCACAACTTTGTATTGAGAAAATGTCAAAGAAAAAGGGATCAATTCTGTATATTTGGTACTCAATAGAAATTAGTCATTGTGCGCATTGTTTTATTTAGGCATTTTTGGGTAATCCACATGATTGTGCGTCATTTTTGCTGTTAATATCTTTGTGGAAATACTGTGTAGTTATCATAGAGTAGATCTACAGTCAAAGTGTGCGGCATTCAATAGCGCTGTGGATAGCAATGAATGCTGTACCTTTATAGATGTGATTTGGTGAACTCCACATTGCTAACTTATGTAATGTACTGTGGATTTTCAAGCTCTATATCAGCTTAACATTCATAGCACTTACTATATGGTATGTGCTCACTACATTATATGGAGCTTTGTACATTGTATTTTCAGTGGTAGTGCACTTTTAAAGGGAATCTGTCAGCAGGATTTTTGCTACATAATCTAAGAGCAGCATGATGTAGGTACTTAGACCTTGATTCCAGTGATGTCATTTACTAGTCTGCATGTTGTCATTCATATAATTGAAATGCTGAGCTCTGTATAACTCCACTCACTCCACTGATTGGGGGTTTCGGTGTACACTGCATAGGCAGAAAGCTAAACAAGGAGGGCTGCGGGCTTCTACATTTCAGTTGACTAGAAGGCATGAGACACCTAGTCCTGTAAAGATAATCTTTTGCTGATAAAATACTGTTTTTTAAAACCGCAGCACACAGGTGAGTAAGTGACACATCACTGGAGTTAGGGTGTCAGCCCCTTCATCATGCTGCTCTCAAGATTATATGGCAAAAACCTGATTACAATTCAGGGGGGATCATTTACTGACAATATGAAACAATTCAGAGTAACAAAATTCAACAGATACTAGAGGGTGGTGTGAATGCCCTGCTCGCAAGCTTACAACATACTAGTGCATCTCAATGGATTAGAATATCATCAAAAAGTTAATTTATTTTGATAATTTAATACAAAAAGTGAAACACACATTATATAGAGTTATTAAAAACCGAGTGATCTATTTCAAGTGTTTATTTCTATTAATGTTAATGATTATGGCTTACAGCCAATGAAAACCCAAAGGTCATTATCTCAGAAAAATAAAGTAGGGAGGATGAAGTGTTAAAAACCATGGTGCTGTATTCCACAAGATATCAAAGGGTGAATATAATATTGATTTATTAGTTAATGTGTTTCCGGGCTCCCATAAACACCCTGAAACATGGCAATATTACATTGATTTTTGATAATATTCTATTTTATTGAGATGCACTAGTATGTGTAATAAATCTGACCCACATTCTTCTAAACATGCATATTCAGGTATAAAAAAGTATAGGATGCCTTCACATTGCCGTTCAGTCCTCCCATCAGGGCTTACGTCTGAATTCCTTGCAGAACGGGCTTTGGACGTATACGCCGACTGGGCCACTGGCTTTAATGGTGCAGATGGAGTCAATGTGTGCTCTGTTGTGCACCATTTTCGTGAGTATAGTCTCAAAAAATGGTGCAGAACAGCACACACGTTGATTCTGTCTGCACCATTAGAGTCAATGCCCCCATTGGCGCATATGTGTATAGCCGGTTCTGCGGGGAATTCAGACGTAAGCCCTGACGGGAGGACTGAACGGGGGCCACAACCCAATGTGACGTAGCCTAAGGCTCGATCTGAGAGATGATGGCATTAGTACAACTGATTCTTGTATTGACTACATGTGGAGTAACAGCCACAACGGTGACACTTTCAGGTTAAGTTTTTAATAATTGTGTGTTCTTGTACTTGAACGCAGTGGGTCATCATGTTGGTAAATCTCTTACAAAAAAACTCCGATCAGTTGTCTGTAGTGTGAACAGAAGTGTTATCTCCCAATATTAGTGTCAGTCATTACGGCCAGACCTTTGAGTACCACCAAGCCGTGTCAGAGCTAACATCTGTGCCAGGATACAACTGAAGGGAACAGAAACTTGTCTGTACTGCCCGGAGTTCTGTACTTTATATTCAGTTTTCCAGGAGATCCCCTTTTCTTGTTTTTGTAGACATTATTTTATGAAATTGACAGTTTTCTAGTATTGGGATTATGGCGCACCTTTCTGAAGCGTATTCAGGGAGTGGATCGCATCCAGTGAACAGATTAGTTTTCCAGATTCGGGGTCAGATTTTATTTTGGCTTTTACACATTTATGTTCCATATCCTGTTATATGACGCTAAGTAGTTTGACAGTGAATGAAGATGATCTTGTAACAAAGAAGGCACGATCTGATCTAGGTGATCCGCTGCCATATACATGACTGCCCCGCCAACTCATATTTTGCTGTCATTATGATAATAATCCTGCATGCTCAGCGAATGGCCAGTGCTATGTGGTATGTTCTGCCTGATTCCTTTACATTATGGGTTTATTGGGTCTATTGTCAGCTGGATATATTATGTATATATAATAGTTTAAAATAAATATAATTCACTTTTGCGAATTGTAGACATTGTCATGCCCACTCACTATGGTATATACAGAAGGGCAGATTTATTATTCCTGTCTTAAAGGGGATCTTAAACTGGCCACAGCATGAAATAGAGCTGAGTGTAATGTAGTTTTTATTTTTTTAATTTCCCATTTTTGTTGAGATAATAGTGAAAATTAGAAACTAAACTTGAAAAATTAATCCAAGGATAGGGAAGAGGGATTGTGCAGATCACCAATTTCCCCCCCGACCCCCAGGATGGCTTGTGCAGCTCACCGATATACACCCACAGATTCCCCAGGATGGCTTGTGCAGCTCACCGATATACACCCACAGATCCCCAGGAGGGTTGTGCAGTCACCGATATACACCCACAGACCCCCAGGATGGGATTGTGCAGCTCACCGATATACACCACAGACCCCCAGGAGGGATTGTGCAGATCACCGATATACACCCACAGACCCCAGGAGGGATTGTGCAGCTCACGATATAAACCCACAGACCCCCAGGAGGGATTGTGCAGTCACGATATACACCCCCAGACCCCCCAGGAGGGATTGTGCAGATCACCGATATACACCCACAGACCCCAGGAGGGATTGTGCAGCTCACTATATACACCCCAGACCCCCAGGAGGGATTGTGCAGCTCACCGATATACATCCACAGATCCCCAGGAGGGATTGTGCAGATCACTGATATACACCCACAGACCCCCAGGAGGGATTGTGCAGACTCACAATATACACCCCCAGACCCTCAGGAAGGATTTGCAGCTCACTGATATACACCCACAGATCCCCAGGAGGGATTGTGCAGATCACCATATACACCCCCAGACCCCCAGGATGGATTGTGCAGCTCACCGATATACACCCACAGATCCCCAGGAGGGATTGTGCAGCTCACCGATATACACCCACAGACCCCTAGGAGGGATTGTGCAGATCACCGATATACACCCACAGACCCCCAGGAGGGATTGTGCAGATCACTGATATACACCCACAGACCCCCAGGAGGGATTGTGCAGCTCACGATATACACCACAGATTCCCAGGAGGGATTGTGCAGATCACGATATACACCCACAGACCCCCAGGGGGATTGTGCAGATCACCGATATACACCCACAGACCCCGGGAGGATTGTGCAGATCACCATATACACCCACAGACCCCAGGAGGAATTGTGCAGATCACCAATATACACCACAGACCCCAGGAGGATTGTGCAGATCACCGATATACACCCATAGACCCCAGGAGGGATTGTGCAGCTCACCAATGATACACCCACAGACCCCCAGGAGGGATTGTGCAGCTCACCGATATACACCCACAGACCCCCAGGAGGGATTGTGCAGATCATGATATACACCCCAGACCCCAGGAGGGATTGTGCAGATCACCTATATACACCCACAGACCCCCAGGAGGGATTGTGCAGCTCACCGATATACACCCACAGACCCCCAGGAGGGATTGTGCAGCTCACCGATATACACCCACAGACCCCCAGGAGGGATTGTGCAGCTCACGATATACACCCACAGACCCCTGGGGGATTGTGCAGATCACCCGAATAACACCCCAGACCCCAGGAGGGATTGTGCAGATCACCGATATACACCCACAGATCCCCAGGAGGGATTGTGCAGATCACAATATACACCCACAGACCCAGGAGGGATTGTGCAGATCACCGATATACACCCACAGACCCCAGGAGGGATTGTGCAGCTCACCGATATACACCCACAGACCTCCAGGAGGGATTGTGCAGACTCACCGATATACACCCACAGACCCAGGAGGATTGTGCAGATCACCGATATACACCCACAGACCCACAGGAGGATTGTGCAGCTCACCGATATACACCCACAGACTCCCAGGAGGGGTTGTGCAGCTCACCGATATACACCCACAGACCCCAAGAGGGATTGTGCAGCTCACGATATACACCCACAGACTCCAGGAGGGATTGTGCAGCATCCCTGTATACACCACAGACTCCCAGGAAGGATTGTGCTGCTCACCGATATACACCCACAGACCCCCAGGAGGGATTGTGCAGCTCACTGATATACACCCACAGACTCCCAGAGGATTGTGGAGCTCACCGATATACACCCACAGACTCCCAAGAGGGATTGTGCAGCTCACCGATATACACCCACAGACTCTCAGGAGGGATTGTGCAGATCGCCGTTATACACCACAGATCCCCAGGAGGATTGTGCTGCTCACCTGATTTACACCCACAGACTCCCAGGAAGGATTGTGCAGATCACCGATATACACCCACAGACTCCCAAGAGGGATTGTGCAGCTCACCGATATACACCCACAGACTCTCAGGAGGATTGTGCAGATCACCGTATACACCACAAACTCCCAGGAAGGATTGTGCTGCTCACCGATTTACACCCACAGACTCCCAGGAAGGATTGTGCAGATCACCATATACACCCACAGACTCCAAGAGGGATTGTGCAGTCCACCTATATACACCCACAGACTCTCAGGAAGGATTGTGCAGATCGCCGTTATACACCACAGACTCCCAGAGGATTGTGGCTCACGATATACACCCATAGACCCAGGAGGGATTGTGCAGTCACCGTAACACCAAGACCCCAGGAGGGATTGTGCAGTCACCGATATACACCCACAGACTCCCAGGAAGGATTGTGCAGCTCACCGATATACACCCACAGACTCTCAGGAGGGATTGTGCAGATCGCCGTTATATACAACCACAGACTCCCAGGAAGGATTGTGCTGCTCACCGATTTACACCCACAGACTCCCAGACTGGATTGTGCAGATCACGATATACATCCACAGACTCTCAGGAGGGATTGTGCAGATCGCCGTTATAAACCACAGACTCCCAGGAAGGATTGTGCTGCTCACCGATATACACCCACAGACTCCCAGACTGGATTGTGGAGCTCACCGATATACACCCACAGACTCCCAGACTGGATTGTGGAGTCTACCCATACACACCCACAGACTCCTAGGAATCCGGCATAGTGGAAGCCAACTTCCACCAGTTTTAGTATAAAGGAAACACATTTCGGTGCCACTTCTCTTCGGTTTAAAGGGAAAAAGTTTGAGGCATTAACATCCATGAAAACGTTTACAAAGAAATCCCCATCAGGCCTGTTTTTAAACTTCACAACCTAACACCAAGGGGGCATTACCAGAGATATTCTACTCTGGGACCTTAACTTTAAAATTTAAAAAATCCTCACCAGAAACAGCCATTGACCAACGCAAGTTCAAATGCATTATCAGGATAAAATTTGGCCTGCCATGATAAAGGTGGGGGCAAACCAGGTGCAAAATACTGTTGAGACAACCACTCACAACCTACCATATCATGGAGGGGATGGTTCCTGGTATTAGAAATGCACACAAATGAGGTTTGCTAGGGCGCCAGTCACATAGATACATGTGATACACAGTATCTGGTTTTCAACCTATTAGTTATGCCCATACTATTAGATCAGGTGGGCTGCCCAGCACTATATGAGTGCACCCAATAGGCCAGACCCCCCCCAATGGGCTTGACAGCATCAGTAGTAGTTGAACAGTATTAGTATTAGTATTAGTTGAATTAGTTGAAGCTCAGCACAAGTTCTGCTGTAATGCTGGCTTCACACCACGTTTTTTGGCATCCTGTTTGTCCGTTTTGAAAAGGACAGAACAGGATCCATTTTTGCCTCCCATGTATCCCTATGGTGCCGGATTGGTCATATATGGCTATCTGATTCTGTCAATTCAGTCCTGGATTCATTTCTGTCCTGTTTTTTCCCGACCCCAAAATTGGAGACTGCACTGTTTTTGGGCTCCGGTGAAAAAAAACTGACCAAACCGGACAGAAACTAATCTGAGGCAATCCGGTGCACATAAAATGGGAGTCTATGGGTACGGGATGCTGGAAAAAAAACGTTTCCCAGATCTGGTTTTAGTGTACTGAGCATGCTCAGATCACTGCTGCACTGCTCTGTTCCCGTGTGTCATGTGTGTAATTTCACTTTAGCAGTGTATCTGTATACTCAAAGGGATAAGAAGAAATGTGTTAAAAATAAAAAAAAATGCTCACCTCTCCGCTGAATGTCCCGGGATGCGAGGCGTCCACGTCGGATGGCTGCAAGGACCTGAATCAGCTGACCGATCGGTTTTGGCGGGCGATTTAAATTGCTCAGCTGATGCTGTCATGTGACACATCAGCTGAACAGTTGCTGCCAGTGAGCTAGCTGGTTCAGGTCCTTGCAGCGATCAGACCTGGACGCCTGGATCCTGGGATAGTCAGCGAAGAGTTGAGTATTTTTTTTATTTTAAGCCATTGCTTTCTTTCGCAATGTATGTAGATAGATTGCAAAAGTGAAAATTCAGCCCGACACCACTTGCCTGTGCTTTCCAGGCTCGGCTCCTCCCAGCTCTTTTTGTCAGTCTGGATCCTTCATAATCCTGGATCATCCGGACACAGTAATGGCATCTGGAGTTAAAAATCCAGTCCTCTCTATTCCTGTCCCTATGGTCTCTGCAAAAAACAGGATCCCCATGGACAGGAACAAACTGTGGTGTGAACTCGGCTATCAGTAGTGATTATTCTGAGTTTACACTGTTATCTCTATATTTGCATGTAGAGATAAACAGGGCATTTGAACAGTCATGCTGGGGGTCAACTATTTGTGATTCTACAGGATTGATAAGAACAGCTAGTCAGGAGCTGAGAGGAAGGGGGAGAGAGGTGAACATCTAAGGTTGCTTTCACATAACGTTTTTTTTTCTGTCCATGGGATCCTACTTTTTGTAGGATCCCATGGACAGGAAAGGACACCACAAGGGGTGACCTATTCTGTGTGCGGGTCCGTGATTATCCCAGATCCTGACACAGCCGGGCACTTTCACTTCTGCAATGTATAATATACATTGCAGAAGTGAAATATAGTAAATAGAAAGAGTTAAAAATAAAAAATCACTATGCTCACCTATCCGAATCCACCGCTGCCTTCCAGCAAGGTCCGGGTGCTTACAGGACCTGTGGTAACGTCACAAGCCGATCAGCTGATCGGGTCACATGACTGCTGTTACCGCGGTAACTGCGGTCATGTGACCCGATGACGCTCCGGGTTGTGACATCGACACAGGTCCTGTAAGCACCAGACCTTGCTGGGAGGCAGCGGTGGATCCCTGATAGGTGAGCATAGTGATTTTTTCATTTTTAACTACCGGTATATATTTTTAACTATTTATTTCACATTGCAGAAGTGTAATTAGAAGGGTTGGAGCAATTTTCGTGTACTGAGCATGCTCAGTACACTAAAATCGATCAGTTGTTTCCTCGGACCTGCGCTCATAGGCCCCTATGTTAAAGGACAAGGATTGGATCTGGCCTAATTGCTATCCGATTTTGTGGGATCCTATTTTTTTTCTGTACTCAAAATCAGAGCAGTCTCCAATTTTGGGTCCAGCAAAAAATCGGACACAAATGGGTCCCACAAAATCGGATGGCAATTAGGCCAAATCCGATCCGACTCCCATAGCTTAACATGGGGGCCAAATCGAATCTGTGGCTGTCCGTTTTACAACGGACAGCCACGGATACAACAAAAACGTGATGTGAAACCAGCCTAACTACTGTACAGAAATCAATAGACTGTAAAGAGTTAGCTGGAGTATGAGGAGTTAACCCTCTCATGGAATATACCTAGCTCACACACTAGGTCAGGGTCTGAGCAGCACTGGTGGCGGAGCTCCATGGAAGCCAACTGTACACTATGAAAGATAAAAATTCTCATTGCTGAAGAATAATCATCAGATTGAAAAAGCAAGTCAGTTGCAAACTTGATTATTTTAACAAAGAAAAGCAATTCAATAACTTGAAAATACCCCTTTAAAAATCACTGATGGTCTTGCTTGAAATGTCAGTTGTTGTATATTATGTAGAAAGAATGTCTATACAGCGATGTCATGACCCGTTCTTTGGTTCAGATTGTTATGTTGGTGTTCTCAGATCCCTCAGTGCAATCATTCTTTTTTCTTTTCTTTCCAGTCCGGAGCCACGCCTGTGAACTGGATCAGTACAAGAAGCCTGGAGGATGCTCTGATATTTGTCTTCTTGGCAGCAATCACAAAACCAGAACATGTCGATGCCGATCAGGGTTTAGTCTTGGCAGTGATGGCAAGTCGTGCAAAAGTAAGGCAGAATCTTTAGGTTGTTGGTCTGTCAGTGAGATTGACGTTGGTTTTCATGCATATTTAACTTTTCATTTCCTAAACATGTTCGTGTCTGTTCTGATAGTCAAACATTTCCTGTTTTTAATCTCTTAATCTCTGTTTTTCATATAGTTGGAATGACTGATGCCCAAATGCCGTTTTTCTGTTTACATATACCGGCTTGATGAGCTGCTCATTAAAGGGGTTGGGTTGGTTTTTCTTTTTTTAATTTTTACTTAAATGCTTATATTTTTGGCTAAAAATCATTTTTAGAATTGAGTGTCATTAAAACTGTTTGCTCCTCTCTGCTGCTGCCTCTGTTGTTGCACTGTTTATTGCTAGTTTTACAATGGGTTAACTGAGTATCCATCAGTGAGCTCATCCTGACAGTCCAATGGGACAGCTTCAATCTTTATCTTTACATTTTTTTAAGACTGTAGGTGCAAAATAGCGCAAACGTTTTAATGAAACCCAATAGAAAAAAAATTGTTGTAGCCCTAAATACATGCATTATAACGTGTGTCTATATACGGTAATAGACGTACAGGTACACACATGCTTACATATATATAAAGATTTCCCTAGAGGTGGATGGCCTCTTGGCAGTGGGAGAGCTGCTTCCAAAAAGAAGGTTTTGCTGCATTTTTGAGGCAGGTTATGTGTCATTTGTAGTTACATTCATCATCGGTTTTGTATAGAAACGATCAATAGCATTTAGAAGAGCTGTTCCTTTACCCTCTTAGGTACTGCTTCACACCACAATTTTTTGGATCCAGGGCTGTCTGGTGTGAACCGGACAGCCCCGGATCCGATTTTGGCCATGCAGCTATCTGCCATGCGGTTTTGTGCTGTCGCGTTGCAGGTTTTTGCTGGCAGTTGGGTTTTTGGTTTTTGTCCAGGACACAAGATCGGAGCAGGCAGCATTTTTTTGTGTCCGGGGCAAAAATCGCACAAGACCGGATCCTCCCAGATCCGGCGCCCATAGCATGGGAGTCTATGGGCGCCGGATCCGACATAAAATCGGACCGGTTCCTGGACACGGGAGCTGAAAGAGCAGCGGCTGTTAAAAGCAGCTGCCGCTGAATTTCAGCACCTGGAGAGCTCCCCGGCTGAAATTTCAGCACTGCGGCCAGCTCCCCTTCAGCCGCTATGCTGACATTTCAGCACTGGACAGCGGCAACCGCTGATTCTGTCAGAAAACAGGATCGACTGGCATATTTGCCCTCTGGTTCTGTTTTGTTCGGGTCTGTCAGGTTCTGTCCGGTGCTTCCTGCAAAACACCAGACAGAACCTGACAGCAAATAAACGTGGTGTGAAGCCGGCCTTACTGTTGCTTCTACTGTTTTGTTTTTGTGATTTCAGCTTTTCCTTTGAATCTTTCAATGACACTTTGTTTCTATTTCTGTCGTCATCACAATGTGAGGTCTTGTTTTTTCTTTGACGGACACCTTGCACTTTTGAATGACATTTACTTTACCATACAGTATACCAGAAATGGAAAATCCAATCTTTTTATTGCACCTTTCAGGGAGGTCAATATCTGAAAAACTGCAATTCTATTATTACAATCTTTTTTTTCCTCATTATGTGTTTACCATTCAGGGTAATTAGTTTATTGTTTTGAATTAATGGACTTGTTTTCCTTTTTAAAATGTTACATATTTCTTTCTTTACTTTTTTCTCTACTTTATTTTTACATTTCAACAGCGTGCTCTCCCTGGGCCCACGTGACATGACATCATATCTCTACCCCCTCCTTCGGGTAAATCAGACATCTGGAGAAAATGACAGAGAAGCCACAGCTCTCACTTTTTCCAGAAGTCAATTATGTCTAAAAGAGGGAACAGGGACAGTGAGGAGGCCACTGTTTGTACACATGGATAGCGTTACAATGTTATGTGAGCCCCGGGAGAGCCAGTGCTTACATCCTTGGAACAACGCTGACATTAAAGTGGAGTATGGCTTTTATTATACTTGGTGGGAAAAAGTGATTTGAGAAGGGGTTGTTCATGTAGTGGACAATCCCTTTAAGAAAATAATGTAGAAAGTTGATTAATTTATATATTGTGTGTTGAACACTTAATTTCATCTTTGAGTAAGAGAATATAATTAATTGTTGACAGGTCCTTTGTAAAATCTATTAATAAAAGATTACTGCTGTGCTGGCACTACAATCTTGGAGACTATTCAGAATGACACTTAATCCTGTGCAAGGAAACTTCTTTTGTACATACATCAACACTATTAAGAAGTTTTCCCTTGTTTCAGAGCCAGAACATGAACTCTTCCTGGTTTACGGTCGAGGACGGCCAGGCATAATCAGAGGGATGGATATGGGAGCCAATATTCCGGATGAGCACATGATACCCATCGAGAACCTGATGAACCCTCGTGCCCTGGACTTTCATGCAGAGTATGGGTTCATGTATTTTGCAGACACCACAAGCTTTTTGATTGGAAGACAGAAGATTGATGGAACCGGTCGTGAAAACATCCTCCAGGAAGGTGAGGTGTATTTATTTATTATGTATTGTTTATATACACCATCATATTCCATAGCGCTTTTTCAGACATTATCATCATCACTGTCCCCATTGGGGCTCTCAATCTAAGTTCCCTATCAGAATTTCTTTGGAGTGTGGGAGGAAACCCATGCAAATATGAGGAGAACATACAAACTCCTTGCAGATGTTGTCCTTGGTGGGTTTAAAACCCAGGTTTTCCCTCCTTTCAAAAAAAAAACATGTGACTACTAACCCCACCATATCGTACTAACCCTGACCCCACCAATGAAAGCAAACCCCACTGAGCCCCCAACGCATTCTAAATTTTGGCCACCCCCCGATGTAGTTTTTAAACCATTGCCACTGTAAACAGGCTAAACCACTGAGCCACTGTTCAGTAAAAACCCCATGAGCCACTGATCAGTTTTTTACACTGGGGAACATGAGGGTTTTTCCGGGGCCGTATAAAAGAAAAAAAACACAAAACCCCATATGGGTTTTTAACCCAAAATGGCGCCGTTGCATTTAACCCACTGAGAAATTTGATGCAGTCTTAACACTAAAAACCACATGGGTGCAAACCCCACTGACCCCTGTGGGGAAAGGAAAACCCTGACCATTTTTTGCGTGCTAACCACAAAAGCCACTGAGCTTTTGCTTAACACTAAGGCCCAAAAATGAGGGCAAACCCCGACCCACTGTACGCATGCTAACCACTACCAAAAAGTGCAGTGCAACCCCTTTTAAACCCAAAACCCATAGCAGTGCCCCCACTGAGCTGCCGTATGCAGTGCTAAAAAACCTTGGGCCCCTTATGCGGGTGAAAACCACGGCCCCCATATAAGTGAAAAACCACACCAAAATGTTACACCTAACCACTGACCCCCATTTACATGTAACCCTGCCCCAACTATATAAACAAACCCAAAGACCCAACCAACAGGCAACACTGACCCCAAAATTCTGGCAAACCCCCCTTGCCCCCTTTTTGCAGGAAAAATAAAAAATTTTTTATAATTTCCGAAAAATATTCCCCGTTTTACACTGTTGGTCCACTTTAAACCCCAATGGAGAGGGGTCCAGGCTTTAAAATTTTCCCTTTTCACAATTTTAAAAAATGATCCGCCTCTTTTTTTCTGTTTTTTCCCATTTGATTTTTGCCTGGTTAGGGTTTTCCCGTATGAAAAACCCCTTCATTGCCCGTTTAAAAAATTAAGTCTGTTCCTGCAAAAAAAAAAAAAAAAAAATCCCCCACTTTCGCTGCCAAAATGACCCCCCCCCCCTCAATTCCCGGGGGGCTTCTCTTTCTTTTTGCCTTCTACTGTCCAGCCTGGTCAATCCAGTAATTAACAGGGTGAGGGCCCCATAGAGGGTTTTGCTTGTTTTTCCCCGGCTGTCATTTGCTGCTTTTTTGTGGCCCCTGGATAATAACCTTTATTACGCTCCGTTTCAGTCAGAAAAGTCGTCTTTTCTTGTTTCATGAACATAAAGGGGGAAATTTTCTAAATTGGCCCAAAGTCAGTGAACTGGTTTTTTAAAATTTAGGGAATTTCCCCCCTATTTTCCTTTTTTAGACTTTGTTTAATATAAGTGGGGTATTTTAAATTTATAATCAATTTCCTTTCTGAAAAATTATGAATAAATGTGTTTTACAACATTGCCATTTTTATCAGGGGCCTGCTTGTTTTTTAGTCATCTAAATTTATTATTGTTTCGTTTTTTAAAATTTGGGGATGTGATTTTTTTCCTTTTAAAGGGGGGTTTGCCCAAAAATTGGGGCCAACCCCCCTTCAAAATTCCCAAGGTTTCACACCGTAAAAAACCCCATATCACCCCGGTGCTGGGTAGTTCTAGCTAGTCAGAATTTTCCCCCTTCCCGGGGGCCCCGTGACATTGATGGAAAAGGGAGTCCGGGCCAATTAAACGCTGGTTTCCCCGGGGAAGGAAAATACTCAACTTTTAAGTGATGTCCACCCTAAAGATCACTTCTGTCATGCCTTTTTTCCAAAAAGGTGGGGGAAGGAAGCCGGCGCGGTGGTTCCAGGCCCGGCAAAATAATGTCCGGGGCCCCGGGAAAAAGCCCCTTTGGGGCACACTTTAAAATACGCCCCCCCCGGGGGGGAAAATATGGTTATTTTTTTTTATCTGGGCAACAAAAAATGAAAAAGGGGGTTTTTCCAAGTTTTTGTAAAAACTTTAAGTACATGGCAAGATATATTTGAAACAATTTTTCTGCAGAAAAATAAAATGGGCAGAAAAAAAAGCTGGATAAAATAACCCATTTTTAAATTTTTTTGGAGGGGGTTTTTTGGGTCCTTTTTATTGGTTTTTCCAAAATTTAATGGGTGAAAAGCTGCAAAAAATTGAAAGTTTTTTCAGTTGCAGATTTCCAAAAATGCTTGGTTGAGGTTAAAAGGGGGGGAAAATTTTTCGTCAGATTTCAAAACCCTTTACTTTGCTGCTTTTTAAAACCCCTTTTTATTTTCATTGGGGGAAAACTCAGAAAAAAATTAGTGTGTAAAAAAAACCCTAAAGGCCAAAATATAATTTTCTGAGGTCCCCCAGGCCCCCCCAAATTTTTGGGGGGTTTCCCCCAAAATTGTGCTGTGTCCGCCCGTTGTCATGCAGCTCCTTTAGGGAAAATTTTCACACACCAGTTTGGACCCAAACTTTGAACAGATTTTCTTTTGCAGTAAAAAATTTTTACACATTGTTTTATTTGAAAAACAGCCACAAAAGGGGGGGCAATGTGTCCATGATTTCACTGCAACCAGGGATCTGTTCAGAAGTTGGTCAAAGAAGTTGGGTGTGTGTAAAGGGGGCCCTTATGAAGCTTGTGAAGTTTTGCTTTTACACTCGGGTGTATAAAATGCCGCGCTATAGTAACATGGCAGCAAACTTCCTAGTTATTTTTTCACCATTTCGTCTTGATGAAATTTGTATAGGCAGAAGAGAAGTTAAAATATCAAACATATCAGGTTAGAGAGGATCTGGCATCAAAGTTTCCCCCCCAACTATCTAATTGCAAGGTAGCCCTTTCAAAGATAAGTCTGGCGATACCTTCACATTGTCGGTTGTTAAGGCCGGGTTACACGCAACGATATCGCTAACAATATCGTTGCAATGTCACCAGTTTTGTGACGTTGCAGCGACCTCGTAGTGATGAACGCTACGTGTGACATGTTACCAAGGACCAGCGTTCAGCTTGCTGATCGTTGGTAAATGGCCGGAATAATTTTTGATCGTTGGTCCAGCCGCTGGGCGGCCAGCATCGGCGTGTGTGACAGCGGGAGACCAACGATCAACAACCTTCCCAGCACTGCACAGCACATGCTGGGACACTGGTAACCAGGGTAAATATTGGGTAACTAAGCACAGCCTCTGCGCTTAGTTACCTGATGTTTATCCTGGTTATCAGCGTGATCGCTGGGTAGTCTGCCTTGTGTGACAGCTCACCAGCGATCAGATAGCGATTCCCAGTGATCCCGATTGTTGGTGGGATCGCTGGGACATTGCAGCGTGTAACGGGGCCTTTACTCCCATTACTGACAAATTTCCAGTTGAATTAGTAAGCCATTGGCTATGATAGATCTGAAGCCTCTGTCACTCCAGCTCTATTGCTCGTCAAGCAATTCTTTCTCTGCTTGTCAGGACAGCATCTTTAACTAAAAGTCAAACTTCATAGCGTCTGTCTGTCAAGCAGGAAGAGGAAACGTGGGTGGGGAATAGAGCTGGAGTGATGGAGGTTTCAGATCTGCAGCCTCATTTGCATGTCATTTCATACACTGATTTCCCTTTCTCTATTACTGTAATTATGTTGGTAATATACACCATGCCTATATCCACATGCAGGGTTCTCTGTGCCTACAAAAGTTTAGGATTTGCTGCATTAGAAATATTTTTTTAATGTGATGTTAAATTGTATCTTTGTTGTATTAAATTCATGTAATATAACTACTGTTATAATATTTTTCCACCAATGCTTTAGAAACGATTCTGATCTTAGTATGTAGCTGCGTCCTCTCTTGTATGGAGGAATATGTGTAGAGCTCATTGGTACATGACATGATATGTTTATTTAGTTATTTTTTTCAAACTTTCAAACTTCTTGAATGAATTGGATGTATTTTATAAATGATTGTTTTGAATTTCTCCACATTGTAAAGGTATCCACAACGTAGAAGGTGTTGCCTGTAGATTGGATGGGAAACAATCTGTACTGGACAGATGACGGCCCAAAGAAGACCATCAGTGTGGCTCGCTTAGAGAAGGCATCTCAGACCAGGAAAACTTTAGTAGAGGGCAAGATGACCCATCCTAGAGCCATCGTGGTGGATCCACTGAATGGGTGAGATATCAATAACATTTTTTTCAATAATAATACGGTATGGGAGGTGTTGGTGGTCTTCATTTGCCTTACAATCGCTAGTGAGATCGCTGCTAAGTCACAAAGTTTGGTGACGCAAACAGTGACCTCGCCAGCGTGTCGTGGTCAGAGTTGCCTGGACCATTTTTTGGTCGTTGTGGTCTCGCTGGGCAGCATGCATAGGTGGTGTTTGACAGGGACAACGACCACAACCTCAATGCTACAGGTTGAGAAACAGGGTCCCAACGCCTCTGTATCATTCGGGATCGTTGTTGCGTCGCTGGTGAGATGTGACTGTTTAACATGTCTTCAGCGACCACATAACGACGCACCAGCGATCCCTACCAGGTGTATTGCTGTCTGGATCACTGGTGTGTCGCCAAGTGTGACGGTACCCTAACTTTCCTAGATAGTATGGATACCTCAGAGAAGGATCGCTACTCTAGATGTAATTCAATATTTATTTACCTCATCAGACTTATATAAACTCGAGTTACTATGTAGCATTTTTCACACAGAGTCCTTTTTTAGGCTAATGGAGTAGAGTAAAGGATTTTTGTAATCCTGTTTTATTGATACTTAACAAGTCTCCCTGCTGCGCTACTGCACTTCAGGTTTACATAAACCCTGGTGCATAGGTAAAGTCCACTGTGTTAAATTTGCAGTTAAGGGGTTCTGTGATCTTGAAATATATATTTATTTTTTGTAATGTAAAAGAACCCCCATAAAGATTTTTGTGTCTTTATTTTCCCTTGCACCAGATCTTCACTTCATTGCTTCCATCTTTGCCTCTTCAGTGCCTCCATCTTTGTTTGCATGCTTTCTCTTCCTGTGTAGGCAGCTCTGGACCCCACAACTGCTGGTAACATAATTTCTATCCTTCCCACATTTAGTACATTTGACAGTGCAGAGCGTTAGCAGTGGAGAAGACTTCATCATTGCTGTGCCCAATCAAATCTTCATTAAACTGACTGAGCTAATGCCAGCCACCACCTATACAGAGCGCAGCATCCAATAATTTAGCTCCCCATAGGTAGCTATTGATATGAGCTTAGTCCAATGAATTGCTGGAGCTCTTACACTGAGGTAGAAAGCAACTGGAAGGAGAATAAGCTTGAGACTAGTTGTGATTTCAGTCCTGACTCTGCCATAAGTCTCCACACAGAAAAAACAGTCACCCTCATACTAGTCGACATGTGACTGGGATCCTGCTTTAATCTGTTATGGGCTCTTGGCATCTCGGCAACATTGCTAATTTTGACATGAGTATTTTACATGGGTTTCCACAGCCTAGATACATGCAGTTAAAAAAATAAATTGCTTGGACAATCCTTTAGTTCTGGACCGCGGTCCCTTCATTTTGGCATCTTCAGGCACCACTCCAGTTTTTTTTTTCACCGATGGAGTAATGCTTTAAATACCAGTCCCCCACCCTATGTATTATATCACCTGCCGCTGTCTTCATATTTTTCCCGCGATGCTCCTTTTGGTCTCCTGTGGTTCGAGACATGCCAGCATCTCTAAGGTTTCATGAAACGTGGCAGGGGTCAACAATCATGCAACTCCATAACAGCCTTGTTCTGGCTCTTATAGAGATGCTTGTGACTTGTAACATAAACTTCTGACTTTCGTCCATTCAGCCCCGTTAGTCACAAGATGGCACTTCGAGGACCGGAGTGTCCCAGAAGAAAAATGAATCTCCGGAAGATGAGTATTAGGCAGGGTCCAATGGGGCATATATTTAAAGCGTTATTTCAGTCCAAAAAGGAATCTTGGCTTTCTGATGGTGAGTCCCAATTCTTGAACCAATGTAGTCATAGGATATGGGGTTTTTAGATAATATGTGAATTAATTCTTCATTAAATTTATGTTTTTAAGATGGATGTACTGGACAGATTGGGAAGAAGATCCCAAGGATAGCAAACGTGGAAAGATCGAAAGAGCATGGATGGATGGCTCTAACCGGAACGTCTTCATCACATCTAAGGCAGTCCTATGGCCTAATGGACTGAGCATTGACATTCCCAGAAAGATTTTGTACTGGGTAGATGCCTTTTATGATCGTATCGAAATGGTATACCTCAACGGCACTAGTCGAAAGGTAAGAGTGTTGTCTTCGTAAACACATGGTTTCCAGTTATGACTTTGTCCGTAAAGACACCGATCAGCTATGAACTCCTTACCTGAGTCTCTCTGTCATTATGTCTGAGGGCATGTTGCACTCATAATTTATTTGACATCACTTTTCTTTAAGCCTGTTGTCAATGGGAGATAGAAATTGTATTTTTTTCCCTTTTAGGCAGTATAATGAAGGTTACCGAGCTGAATCATGCTTTTGGTCTCTGCCACTATGGTAACTAACCTCTTCTGGACAGAATACAGGAGTGGTAGCATCTACCGGTTAGATCAAGTCACAAAAACAGTCACTCTCCTGAGAAATGAGAGGCCGCCAATCTTTGAAATCCGAATGTATGACGCTCAGCAGCAGCAAGGTGAATATATCCGAACTCTTGGCAATAAAAGGCAAAAGAACGTTCATAGTTTATTTTCTTGTACTTCATGCTTCGACCTATTTCTGAGTAACCCATGTATTGAGATAATTAATGATCCTGTTTACTACACTTAATGGTAGTATTTAATATTGCCCCATGTGTGGAGGACTGGGCCTTGCTTACAATGAAAACCTTGTGCAGTGTGCAGAGAATGGTGCACTTTGTCGCAGTCTCTAAGACACTGCATTGTTCTTAAGCTGTCTGAATTGGAGTGTTTCCCCTACGCCTTTTGTTGAGAAGAGGACATGCATTTACTAAGACAAACATGGGCTGTTTATATCTGGATAACTTTTTTTTTTTGCATCCCTTAAAGGGGTTATCTACAGGGCTGTGGAGTCGGTAAGCCAAACTACTGACTCCGACTCTTCAGTGTCCCTGAATCCGACTCCAACTTCGACTCCCTCATACACGGCTCATGTTTAAGTGATACATTTATTGTAGTACAATGTGAACATCGGGTTTTTAAACATTATTATGGTACAATAATCAAGATATTTAGGTAGAACATAGTAATTAATAAAAATAATATTCAGCACATACTGCATTGAACTACTGTACCCGATTTATTAGATATGTTAGGAGACGGTCCATTTAATGCCAACCTCCACCAAAATGGTCTCTGTGTCTGACTCCACGACTCCGACTCTTGACTCCACAGCCCTGGTTATCTACTACTCAAATTACCCCTTCTCAACCACAGTTTTTGCCAAGGTTAAAAAAACCACAACACTTATACTCCCCTCTGATGGCGGCGCTCTTCACTCTCTAGGGTTCATGTGACATTGTTATGTCATGCGAGCCCTACACCTAATCAACTGTGACTTGTCTTCCTACACCTTCAGACATCTCAGACATTAAGAGCTAGTGAGCGGCTAGCCAAGCTCAGATTTTCTCTTGGATGTCCAATTTGTCCGAAGGTAGAGAGAGCGAAGTCAGATCTGATTGACACAGGACTGGCCTGACACAACACCATGACTCATGTCTTGGGAGAGCGAGTGCTCACAACACTGAAACGGCGCTGGCACCGTAGGTGAGTAGAATTACTTCTATTGTATTGGGGACAAACATTCTGATTGGGACGGAATTGTCCGAGTCCTTTAAACCTAATTTAGTTGATTTAGGCTAAATTTCAGTGAATCCACAGACAGAATTTGCATGTGTTACTTTTGTTTGATTTTTGTTGTTGATTTGGCTGAAGATTTCCATTTACTAAGCAATATATAGGGTGAAATCCGCAATGAAAATCCAAAACTCATGAGCGCAGTGGGATCTGAAATCCACACCATGCTTTCATTGTATTGCAGATTTTTTGTCCTCAAAATATGACGGAATTTAGAAAAAAACATTATTATAGTGTAAACTGCTGAGTGGAGATATGTGACAAATCTACAACGGGTGACCTTCATGACTGTAGACTTCAATAAAGACAATAATTGGGATTGAGGTTATTCTTAATTCTTTTTGCTTGTTTTTCACCTAAAATCTTTCCTTGCTCAGTCTGTTTCCCTCTGCCCAATTTATATTCTTTCAATTTCAACTTTTCCTCATGAAAGAGTAGATAGAAGGCAGCTCCAAAGGAAATATCCATCGGCTGTAGTATTGAGAATAGCTCTTCTATAGCTTAGTATACTGTTCACGTTTAGTAGCCATTATTATTTCATATCGGAGAAGTGAGTAATGTTGTAATGAAGACACTATTTATTTTCTATACTTCTAATATTTTGATTTAACCCCAATGATTTTTTTAGGGTTGTTGTGTTTATCACATTTCTAAAAGTTTATTTATTTATTTTTTTTGTGTTTTAAAGTGGGCTCCAATGCTTGCCGTGTAATAATGGTGGGTGTAGCAGCCTTTGCTTGGCAGTGCCCGGGAGCAGACAGTGTGCCTGTGCTGAAGACCAGATTCTGGATGAAGACAATGTCACCTGTAAAGGTAAATCTCTTCATTGTCTTATTACTCTATAGATTCCATTAAGGGAAGATGTGATATAACTTCTAATTAGGATCCCTTCTAGAAGCCTGAGTGGAGGCATAGTCTGGCCATACACCTTACATTCTGTTGGCTGAGCAGACGTCTAGCAGACCTTTATCTCTCTAGATCAGGGTCTCAAACTCCAGGCCTCGAGGGCCGCACACAGTCCAGGTTTTCAGGCTTACCTTTGAATTTGACAGTTGATCATTTGATTACCAACTGTCCTATACTATGGAAATCCAGAAAACCTGCACTGTGTGCGGCCCTCGAGGCCTGCAGTTTGAGACCCCTGCTCTAGATGTACATGAGCACTCGGCTCAGCTGAATGGGAGGAGAAAGTAGCTGTCAGACACATTGTCAGGCAATGACTTATCATCCCTGAAAACGAAAAGATCAGGCATTAAAAACCCAACTGCCCCATTTTCTTTTGCACCAACATCTGTCAGGAGAGAGTTTGGAAACCCTTCTACACCTTAGAGGGTCATGTGCTCCCACCAAAATTGTCAGGATTTGACCACTTTTATCTGGGGTACTTGAAGGGAACCTGTCATGTAAATATGCTATTAACCTGCATGTATAGAGTTAATCTGCAGGTTAATAATGTTTGAAACCTCCCGGTGCCTGCACAGTGAGGAGATTGTCACACAAGTGTGGGGGGAGCGGTTACAGCCGTCACTCTTCATACACAAAACGATGCCGGGTGCCGCCCCCGAGACTGAAACCCGAGCGCTACCAGGAGGATTAAAATCCTGACAGTGTGGTTAAATCTGCAGGCACCGGTTAAGTTCAGAAAGTGATTAACCTTATATTTGCAGGTTAATGGCATTGTTTCATGTGAAAGGTTCCCTTTAAAGAGTTTTTCTATTTATCGTAAATGGGTAAAATTGCAACTTTGCACTTTAACCTTTATTAGAAATCCTCTTCGCTCTCAAGAACAGAGGTCTTTTTAATACTTATCATCTAGTTCACTGGCTACCTCTGCAGTCTGTTAGCAGTGGTCGGGTTCCCGGGCACGTGCTTTTTAGCGCATCACTATAGCGCATGCTGAATCTAGCCAGATCACTGGTTGTGCCAGCTCCAGTGCCCCGCGCTCCTGCGATGCAGTGCTTTCCTGTTATAAGACCATGAGAATAATCCTACAAGGGAGCCCCTAGTCTAATCTGTCAGTGAAATGGCTGGAATATAATACTACATCTCCTTCAGGGGTCAGGTGGGGCATAGCAACAGTTAGATACTGTGTTACTTTCACAACACAACTTTTTAAGTAAATATCCTCCTATAATGCATATTTCTTTATTCTCTTTTAATCAATTGTTTTGTTTTTGCAGTTTAACTCTCCTCTCTAGTTCTCATATCTGTAAAGCTTTTAGTGTTCTGAAATAGCGCTTGGTCTTATTCCGCCAGACCACAATGCTGGAGCACATAGCAATAGCCGCCCATGATAATGGGTCTGAATATTCTGACTGCACTCTGGCCACCAATTTTAAGCGAAGCCTTTAATTTTGCAGTGACCTAGATGCATAAATAAAAGCTGGTGAACGCCAGGCATTGCTGAATGTTATTGATTCAGGGCATAATACATTATGGGGGTATATTGTTTACCGGTTATTGCTTGATTGAAAAGAGACACCTCTATGATTTCTCCTGTCAGTGGAGAAACTGTTCCACTCGAGGGCTTTCTGCTGAAGGTTAACACCACTTTCCCTACTTTGTAAGTCATAGTAATTAATATATATTTTATATATTTTTCATTATCATATTTAATATTTTTTTTCAGAAATGTTTTTTTTCCAGAAATTATTCTGTTTTTTCAACCATATGCTAGCCTCCTTCATAGACCGAGAATGTTCAGGCTGAATGTCAAGATCATATAATATTCTTTATAAGTGGCCTTTGTCCTTGGCTGCAGATGTGGACCTGGATATGTACAATCAGCATTTTAATTTATTCCCTAAGCATTCACAATAAAGTTTTATAGCTTTTCCCTATTTTAATTAGTTTCTTCTTAATTGGATTCATCTTTCAGTAGCATGCTGGGCATTTCACATACTTATGTTCTATTCTTTATTTAAGCCAACCCATCATACATCCCTCCTCCCCAATGTCAGCCTGCGGAGTTTGCCTGCAAGAACAGCCGCTGTATCCAGGAACGTTGGAAGTGTGATGGAGACAATGATTGTCTGGATAACAGCGATGAAGCTCCTGATCTGTGCCGTAAGTCGCCATTGCTTGTGGTAGCACATCTTCAACAACACTACATTTCACCACACACTTCCAACTGGTAACACCTAATTGTCATTTATGTATGGACACACCACCAATTGGTAACACCTAATTGCATTATTGTAGTGGCACACCTCCAACTGGTAACACACAATTGTCATTATGTGTAGGGACACACCCTCAACTGATAATACCCAATTGTCATTATGTGCA
This sequence comes from Allobates femoralis, assembly GCA_033576535.1. Lineage (NCBI taxonomy): Eukaryota > Metazoa > Chordata > Amphibia > Anura > Aromobatidae > Allobates > Allobates femoralis. The sequence continues at coordinate 620,782,861 of JARQOC010000002.1, forward strand.
AGGACACACCTCCAACTGGTAACACCCAATTGCCATTACGTGCAGGGACACACCTCCAAATGGTAACACCCGATTGTCATTATGTGTAGGGACACATCTCCACTGGTAACACCCAATTGCCATTACGTGCAGGGACACACCTCCAAATGGTAACACCGATTGTCATTATGTGTAAGGACACACCTTCAACTTGTACCACCTGATTGTTGTCGTGTGTAGGGACACACCTCCATTGGTAAAACCCAATTGTCATCATGTGTAGGGACACATCTCCACTGGTAACACCCAATAGTCATTATGTGTAGGGACACACCTCCAACTGGTAACAACCAATTGTCATTATGTGTAGGGACACACATCCAAATGGTAACACCCAATTGTCATAATGTGTAGGGACACACCTCCAAATGGTTACACCCAATTGTCATTATGTGTAGGGACACACCTCCAACTGGTAACACCCAATTGTCATAATGTGTAGGGACACACTTCCAAATGGTTACACCCGATTGTCATTATGTGTAGGGACACACCTCCAGATGGTAACACCTAATTGTCATTGTTGCAGGGACACCCCTCCAACTGGTAACACACAATTTTTCATTATGTGTAGGGACACACCCTCAACTGGTAATACCCAACTGTCAGGTGTAGGGACACACCCTCAACTGGTAATACCCAACTGTCAGGTGTAGGGACACACCCTCAACTTGTAATACCCAACTGTCAGGTGTAGGGACACACCCTCAACTGGTAACACCCAATTGTTGTCATGTGCAGGGACACACCTCCAAATGGTAGCACCCGATTGTCATTATGTGTAGGATATACCTCCAACTGGTAACACCTAATTGTCATTTTGTATGGACACACCACCAACTGGTAACACCTAATGTCATTATTGTAGTGGCACACCTCCAACTGGTAACACGAAATTGTCATTATGTGTAGGGACAAATCCTCAACTGGTAACACCCAATTGTCATTATGTGCAGGGACACACCTCCAACTGGTAACACCCAATTTCATGTGTAGGGACACACCTCCAGCTGGTAACACCAAATTGTCATTATCTGTAGGATACACCTCCAAATGGTAACACCCAATTTCATGTGTAGGGACACACCTCCAACTGGTAACACCTAATTATTATTATTGTAGGGACACTCCTCCAACTGGTAATACCCAATCGTCATTATGTGTAGGGACACTCCTCCAACTGGTAATACCCAATCGTCATTATGTGTAGGGACACTCCTCCAACTGGTAATACCCAATCGTCATTATGTGTAGGGGACACTCCTCCAACTGGTAATACCCAATCGTCACTATGTGTAGGGACACTCCTCCAACTGGTAATACCCAATCGTCACTATGTGTAGGGACACTCCTCCAACTGGTAATACCCAATCGTCATTATGTGTAGGGACACTCCTCCAACTGGTAACACACAATTGTCATTATATGTAGGGACACCCCCTCAACTGATAACACATAATGTCATTATTGTATTGTATGGACACACCTTCTACTAGTAACACCCGATTGTCAGTGAATTTATAAATTTCTTAGAAGGAAGAACAATGGAAAAATACAAAACATGTTTCAGAATTAATGTTTCATGGAGAAAACATGTATTTACTAAGTAATGGGTGGTGATAGATTCCCTTTACCAGAAAAATAATATTATATGCTGTAAAAAGGGGGGAGATGGGGGAGGAGCTACTCAGGTAAATGCTGTTTGGTTAAAAGAGGAGAAGATGAATATGTTTGGACCGACATCATGAGCTATAGGTAAAAGCATGGATAGTATAATGAGGATCTCAAGTCAGTGTAGGGTTAACCAATTACCATAAATTACTAATTGCCAAAGGCAATTAAACCCCTGAATTAAAGACTGAATAAAAATAAACTTTTATTGTTTAAATTTAATAAATAAGGGATGCACTAATCTGATTAAAAACACAATGTAGTGATTTAAAATCTCCATGAGTAAATATATCTATTTTAGTAAATTGGATTCTAAAACCCTCAAAGGCTGGTTTCACACTGCATATTTTTTCCTGTCCGTGGGATCCTACATTTTGTAGGACCCACGGACAGGAATGGATCCAATTTGGCCCCCATGTTATCCTATGGGCCACGGATCACATCGGATTTGGCCTTATTGCCATCCAATTTTTGTAGGATCTAATTTTGTCTGATTTTTTTTTACTTTACCCGAAATCGGAGACTGCTCCGATTTTGGGCACAGCGGATCAAATCGGACAAAATCGGATCCGACATGATCCGTGGCCTTTAACATGGGGGCCTATGGAGCAGGGGTCCGAGAAAGCATCTGATGGTTGCTCAGTTCCAATGTTACTGTACTGAGCATGCTCTGTACACTAAAACTGCTCTGTGCCATCTAATTTCACTTCCGCAATGTATATACATACATTGCGGAAGTAAAATTAAGCAAACACAATTGTTAAAAATAATAAAAATTGATTCTCACCTGTCCTGCGATCCACCTCCATCGGCATCTCTGGATGTACAGGACCTGGCATGACATCACAGTCACATGACCGGTTACCGCGGTAACCGGTCATGTGATCGATGACACTGAGCAAGTAGCCCCGCCCAGCTATGTCCTTTAATCATCCGGAGATAGATGCCGATCGATGGATCGCTGGAAAGGTGAGAATAGATCTTTTTTATTTTTAACTTTCTTTTTGCTTAAATTTCACTTCCGCAATGTTTATATACTAAATTGCAGGAATGTATCATATACATTGCGGAAGTACATTACCGCACAACTCATTCTGTGTCCGGATCCGTGATGATCATGGACCCGGACACAGAAAAGGTCTGACCCCCTGTGGTGTCCGTTCCTGTCCGTGGGTTCCTACAAAATGTAGAATCCCACGGACAGGAAAAAATATGCAGTGTGAATCCAGCCAAAGTGTCTCCAGGTTAATCCTATAGATTGCGAATTATCTTTCAGTGCCTAGATCACATATCTAAAGGTACCGTCACCGCAGCGATATGACTTCCATATTGCCGTAAATTCGTGTATTTTGGCGATGTGGAAACCACATTGCCTGTGTGTAGTGGCGTGAGACAGGGCGATTTTACGTCGAGAAATCGCGGTGGAGCGTCGCCTGATCGCCCTGCATTGCAGTGAAATCAGGCGATAACCACCAGTCGATTTCTGCACATCTTGGCATGTGACAGGGCAATAGCGATGTAGAAAGCGAGCTCAGACCATCTGGAAGAAATTCCTGAGGCGTGCCTGAGCGTTCTGTTTTGCGCGCCTCATCTGCCGCGATTGGTGGTCGCTCCTGCGTTTCCATTGGCTGGCCATGATTAAGGCGCCATATTTGAATAGCAATATAGTAGAAAGGACACATGCGTCATGTAGTGTGCAGACATCCTGACAAGGTTGACCAATGGTAACGCAATTATGTCGGCCAATCGGAGTGGTAGGGGCGTGGTGTACAGCACTCTGGCACGCCTGTCTCCTCGCCATACTCACACTCTACGCCGACATCGCTGATGAGATGGTGGCGTGTGACGCGGCAATGTGGAAAAGGGAAATTGCTTCCGGTCTTCTGCAGGCGATTTGCGGAAAGCAGCATCGCTGTAGAATGCAGGCTAGATCTCTATGTGTGACAGGGCGATGGTATGTGCAAAAATGTTCCCGAAACGTGCGCGCTCACGTCAAATTGCCGGCGATATGGAAGCCATATTGCCGCATGTGACGGTACCTTAAGGATTATTCTATCATTCCACTTGCAGTTAAAAATTGTTCTTTGCCTCTCTAGCATGTTTCGCCATACTGGCGTCATCAGGGGAATGAGCCTCATCTATGCACCGTTAGGCAGATTACCAATCCACAGGATTAACCCGGAAACACTTTCAGGGTGTTAAATTCTATTTACTAAAATAGCTATATATTTACTCTTGGAGATTTTATATCACTGCACAAGTGTTTTTACTCTGATTAGTGCGCCCCTTATTTATTATATTTAAACAATTAAAGATGCTTTTTATTCAGTCTTTAGTTTAGGGGTGTAGTTGCTGTTGGCAAATGGTAATTTGTGTAAAAGCATAGGATAATTGTGTATTCTCTGGCTCCTGCCAACCTCTATATCTGCTCTCCATGGATATTGGTACCATAGTGAATTCTAATAGTAGAAAATGAGGTTCTATCAGATAATATAGTTTTTACCTAATGAAGACTTTGGTTCAACGTCTGAAACGCGTTATGCAGCACTTTTAATACCTTATATTTTATTTGATGCTTTACATTTTGTAACTCATACGTAAACCAATTAAAGAAAAGTATCAAGCTATACTCCTTCTGATGGTATCAACTGACAGAACCTCATTCTTCTACTGTTGGAATTCATCTCTTTACCAGGACACTAGTCAGGATTGCTATTAGGGTTTATCCCTCATGAGGATAGGGATGGTCCCCAGTTAGATAAATATATACACACATATACGCATGTATTTCTCCACTGGTGTGCTCCAGCACTGCCACTACCATATGGACCCCCATGAAGCAGAACACCGTCATTGGTTCATTAGTGATGTGATAGTTGGACTAAGTAGATCTATGTACCAGTATGAGTTCATGTACGGGAGGATTTAAAGGGAATGAATCTAATAAATGTATTTATAATTAATCAATTAGAAATATACCCCTTTTTTACATGTAATAATCACATTACTTACTATGAAGTATTGGTCTTGGTTCATCTCAACTCCAGCTCTTTGCACTGTGACACCTGGAATGTTATTGATACCCTGAATAGAAGAACGATTAGCTTTAATTTTCTGTTCTAATGGGACTCTTGTCCCTCCGGGTGTAATTATCTGGCATTCTACAAGCGCGTTAAGTTCCTAATTGCCATTGCAGACGTAGATGACACGGCAAAGGTTGTGCACCAAAGAGTGTGCATGTTGTTGTAATTAAATCTCGCACTTGGTGAAGATTAGTATCTTTTCTGCGTCATGCATATAATGAACTAAAATATATAGGTAGAAAATAATTTCCCAGTGTGCAGGAGCCATCACTTCAGCAGGAAACACATTTTCTTTCATTTTTCCCTCTTACAAAGGTTTGCTCGGAGTTGACACCATACAGGGTTTCTGCTCCGCCCCTTATTGACTACAGATAGATGGGCCCCAATATGATCGTATTGTTTGGAATACATTTATGAATGTTTATTAAGGTTTACAAAAAAAATTTATTAAAAAAACCCTCAATGACTTCGCTGATCACCTGCTGTACGATCCTCCTCCAGTACATGGATGTGTGAGGAACCGCTGTAGATAAGCAGACAATCACTGACTGTCTTGACTCCCTGCGTGCCAGTGAGTGGCTGCAGCGGTCACATGTCCCTGCAGTTGAATGTAATCTCTGCAGCAGGATGTCGAGATCGGCGGGGGCTGCTCCTTACTAAAATAGATGTAATAACAGGGCTGTACAGTACCTAACCCTGATACACAGCACTAATATAATAATAATAAGGTCCCTGGTGGTCCTGTTCAGCAGGAATGGAGAGGTAGACAACCTCTTTAACCTGCACTATCTATGAATATAACAATAAGTTAATATGGAGAAATAGGTTGTGCTGGTCCTATCTAGTCCTGCTGATAGTTATGTGCTATGGATCACTGGTATTTCTGTGACCACTGCAGCCAGTCACTGGTGTCATGGTGTACATGGAAGAATCACTACTGAAGCCAGAGATGGCGGTAGCAGTTACATGGCTGATGTGTGACACGTGACTGGATCAGTAGGCAAGGTGAGTTAGGTGATGTTCACATGGTGAGTTTTTGATGTTGCAGCATTTCTGCACCAGTTCTTTAAATTGATTATTGATGTTGTTTCCTTGCGTTTTTCTGTGCCCTTTTTTACACCTGCTTTTATCCCGTTTTTGATGCTCTTTAGTTGGTATGTCATGCCATAAATAAAGCTGCTTTGTTTTTGATACTTCCTGGTATTTGGTTTTGACAAACTTTATTGATCTAGTTAGGGTTGATTAGCAGTGTTTTTGATGTGTTTACTCCATGGAAACACCCTACATATGTGTATTCATTATTTACCTGCTGATTTTCCGCATCTAAATTAAGTCTATGGGGTAAATCGGCACAGAACACTCCGTGCACCCGCGATTGACATTGAAGGACGCACCTCCGATCAGTTTACCCTATGTGAAAAAGCAGCACAGAGAGCAGGAGATTTCTAGAAATCACATCCTCTGTGCTGGAACTGTAAGACGAACAAGAAAAAACAAAACAAAGCATCAAAAAACATTGAAAGCTCATCGGGAGAAGGAATTTCATTATCACATCTGGGGAATCCTTTACATTAGTAACATTCTGCCCCTATGTTTAATTATCTTGATGCTCTGCTAGACTAGTCCCACACCCGCTCGTCTTTGTACAGAACTATTCAGATACCTGAAGTTTTTTCTTAAAATGTATCTTTTCTTTATCAAGATCAACACACTTGCCCGTCCGATCGATTCAAATGTGAGAATAATAGATGTATCCCCAACCGCTGGCTGTGCGATGGAGACAATGACTGCGGCAATGGAGAAGATGAATCTAACTCTACGTGTTCAGGTGACTAGATCTCGTAATGGACCATGTCTACTGCTTTTACTCTTTCCATAGGACTATTGTCTTTGTTCATGCTCTTGTTCCCTATTTGGACATTCCTCTTTGTGATCCCTCACCCGACCCCTCCTTCTGCTTTACAGCCCGCACATGCCCTCCCAACCAGTTCTCCTGTGCTAGCGGTCGTTGTATCCCAACCTCATGGACTTGTGATTTAGATGATGACTGTGGTGACCGTTCTGACGAATCCTCGACTTGTGGTGAGTGGTTACTTCTCTGAAGGCAAAAGCTTAGAAATCAACCAGGTGTAAGTTGTCATTTTGATTAAATCACAGCTTTCTCTGCTGCTGATCTATCAGTTCTGAATGCTAAGCTCTGTATAGCCCCACCCACACCACTGTGCATAGGCATAAAGCTGTCAGTGGTGGGGGCGGGGTTACACAGAGCTCCTGAATATGGAGACCATCCTGGAAATAGGTTTACTAGTCCCCTGTTGATTAACTTTGATTTTATCTAGAATAGCAAGGACCCCAGTAAGTGATACATCACTGGAATCAGTGTCTCTGTCTCTTCATTATGCTCCTCTCAGATTAGGCAGGAAAACCTTGGTGACAATATCTCATTAACTTATTTGCTAATGAACTGATTCTCTTGACACAGACACACACACACTGATTTCCTACAATGCTTTAAAGGGAACCAACCACCCCAAATGACCCCCCCGGACTGTTAATATGTGTCCCTACACCCAGCACACACATTTGGGGCAATCGTTTTTGCTAAAAAAACTGTTTAGTAGAAGCTAAGATATAGCTTTATGAAGTTTAATAAATTCAGACGAATGGGTGTTACCTAGCTTTGTCCTCTGCATTTCTTCGTACCTGTCAGCCTCCTCTCCCTCCTCCCTTCAGTGAAGCCCTTCTGTGCAAGCCGAAAATGCCCCGCCTGTCTGCTGCTGCCTGATAAATTATGCACGCCCATCTCTGCAGCTAAGAGCCTGGCCGCGTCATGAAAGGGGCGGGCAGATCGGCATGCCGGAGCCCCGCCCCTTTCATGACGCGGCCAGGCTCTTAGCTGCAGAGATGGGCGTGCATAATTTATCAGGCAGCAGCAGACAGGCGGGGCATTTTCGGCTTGCACAGAAGGGCTTCACTGAAGGGAGGAGGGGAGAGGAGGCTGACAGGTACGAAGAAATGCATGAGGACAAAGCTAGGTAACACCCATTCGTCTGAATTTATTAAACTTCATAAAGCTATATCTTAGCTTCTACTAAACAGTTTTTTTTAGCAAAAACGATTGCCCCAAATGTGTGTGCTGGGTGTAGGGACACATATTAACAGTCCGGGGGGTCATTTGGGGTGGTTGGTTCCCTTTAAATCCCATTTTGAAAGCCTTTCCAGCATGTAATAGGAAATGGCTATTAATGATGATTAGGTCCTCTCCCCAGTATGCAGTTCTTGTATTTTTTCTAATCTATTTATAATAGTTCAATGTTGTTTTTAGAGAAAATACATTTTAAGAAGCTGATGCTGGTTGTGAGACTTTTTGTCTTATTTAGTTATTGTATCAGATTGTTGCATTACCCTTTTATTCCCTAAATCTTGCCCTATTGACACCTTTCCCGAATCACTGACTCATAGACGTTCATCCTAGAAGTGTAGTAGGGCAGCTCCTCATTATTTACAATAGAAAATCAATGTTGATGTGCAATTTGCTATGTTATGTGAGCTGCTAAAGACGAATGAGAACATTGAAGGGTTTATCTGTATTCCTGAGTGCTGGTGATAGCGTTCACTTTGGAGCCATCATTCATTTTTATGGATGTGTTCCTCACACTGTGCCAGTACATTCTTCAAACTGGATTTGGAAGACAATACATTACTGTTTGCTTTTCTTAGATAGATTTTAGTAGACCAGTGGTAAGCCCATGTCCGTTCTTAAAGAGGTATTCCAGCACCACTCACTTTCACATCTGAAGATGAGTGAAGTTAGTGAAGATACATTTACTGATCCCTGTCAGTACCGTACACAATATGCATTTATCCTGCATCTGTTTTTATTGAAACAAACAGGACAGATGGACAATACCTGCCAATCGTGAACATGAATTCTCCGGTATCAGTAGACCTGATATCACTGTCCTCGCTCACCTCCACGCATGAAAGTGAGCAGAATGGTATTACCGCCTTGACCTAAATCATGGCTTCTTGCTTACTAATCTCACAATAAAAAATACTAAATGGTTCGTAATTAAAGGAGTTGTCCAGTTAAAGAAAAAAGAACAATGTGTTTCAAAGTTGTTGTCTTCTTAATATATTGCAGTCCTCATATTATATAGCACTGTGTACTTACAATTGCTCATTTTGCCTTTCTACCCCATAAACTATTCTTTTCTCTGCTCTATATAGAAACATGAGCTCTCTTGTCGCTGCATGAATCATCCCCCTCTTCATCTCCTGACCCAGCTGCTCGCCTACTGCCCTCATTGACTTTTGCAGTGATGACTCATGCAGGCAAAAGAGACTTTCTGTTTCTACATAGATGTTTGAAGGATTCCGCTAGTCAGTTGTTGATCATGTGATGCCATAAATCTAATGGTAAACAGAAGAATTAACTCTATAGAATGACAAAATGAGCAATTGTAAATACACAGTGTTATATAATATGATGACTGTAATATATTAAGAGGATAAAAACTTTGATCGGAGTGCTTTTTTGAGGATATGTGTACACAATCCGGAGGTGCTGCTTGTTGGATATAGTGGCTCCGGACTTGCGGGAAACCACGGGTGAACGCAGGGAGAACGCAGCTGCCCTGTACTCATGATCAGTGGTGGACAGCTTTTCCCTGCATTCAACAAAGGTGGTCGCTTCCAAGTCTGCAGCATGAAATTAACATGCTGCGAAAATGCGGAAGTCCGGCAACCTGCACCGCAGCTGAAATAACGCTGCAGAGGGGAGAAGCATAGTGAGAATGGGATTCCTACAGATCCCATCCACTGTACTTGTGCTGTACAATGCAGCGGCAATACACTGAGTCCAAAACGCTGCAATTGTTAATCATAAGTATGCACCCTAATAGATCTCTGTTCAGTGCTGTCACCCAGGAGGACCAGTGCTCTCCTGCATTACACAAAAAATCTATTACTATTAATGGCCACTATGTAATACTAAGTTTCTCCTGTGGTGGTGCTGCAGAGATTTTAGACCATTACTTCTAGATCTCCCTACACAGCCAGTCGCTGAGGTTTTAAATCAGTGAGATTTTTTTTTGAGATCCATTTATTATCTAGGGAAACTTAAAAACTAGGAGTGGTACAAAGCAGATACCCCCTATATGTTCAAGCGTATTCATTCTTGGGAGTTTGATTAGGGCCCCCGTCACACTGAGCAACGCTCCAGCGATCCCGACAGCGATAACGACCTGGCTGGGATCGCTGAAGCATCGCTACCTGCTCGCTGGGGAGCTGTCAAACAGGCAGTTCTCCTCAGCGATCAGGGACCAGGGAGCCACCTTCACATCGCTGAAAGTGGGAGGACGCTGGTAACTATGATAAACACCGGGTATCTAGGCAGCACGCACTGCCTAGATACCCGGTGATTATCATAGTTACCGGCGTCCTCCCTGCTTGTGTTCAGCCTGTAAGCAGGGAGGACGCTGGTAACCATGATAAACAGCGGATATCTAGGCAGCGCGTGCTGCCTAGATACCCGCTGTTTATCATAGTTACCAGCGTCCTCCCTGCTTAGCTCTGGTAACCATGATAAACAACGGGTATCTAGGCAGCGCGCGCTGCTTAGTTACCCGGTGTTTACCATGGTTACCAGCCTGTGAGGTCACTGGTCGCTGGTCTCTCGCTGTCACATGCAGCGATGCGTGCTGACCAGCACGAGACCAAGGACCAAAAAATGTTCCTGAACCATGTGCAGCGATCAGCGACCTCACAGCAGGGGCCTGATCGCTACTACATGTCACACTTAGCGACAGACAGTGGTGACATCCAGACCTTTCACCTCATCCCCGAGTGGTGACATCCAGAGCTTTCATTCATCCCCAAGTGGAGACTTGCAGAGCTCCCACCCCATCTCCAAGTGGAGACATCCAGATCTCCCACCTCATCCCCGAGCGGTGACATCCAGAGCTTTCACCTCATCCCCAAGTGGACACTTCCAGAGCTCCTACACCTCATCCCCGAGTGCTGACATCCAGAGCTTCCACCTCACCCTCAAGTGGTGACATCCAGAGCTTTCACCTCACCCCCGAGTGGTGACATCCAGAGCTTTCACCTCATTTCCGAATGGAAACATCCAGAGCTTTCACCTCATCTCCAAGAGGAGACTTCCAGAGCTCCCAACTCATCCCCGAGTGGTTACATCCAGAGCTCCCACCTCCCCCTAGTGGTTACATCCAGAGCTCCCACTGCCCCCCACTCCCGAGTGGTAACATCCAAAGCTCCTACCTCCCCCCGAGTGGTAGCATCCACAGCTCCCATCTCGCCCCCAAGTGGTAACATCCAGAGCTCCCACCTCCCCCCCCAAGTGGTTACATCCAGAGCTCCCACTTCTCCCCGAGTGGTAACATCCAGAGCTCCTACCTCACCCCCGAGTGGTAAGATCCAGAGCTCCCACCTCACCCCCGAGTGAAGACATCCAGAGCTCTTACACCCCCAAGTTGTGACATTCAGAGGTTCCACCTCCCCCTGAGTTGTGACATCCAGAGATTCCCACCTCACCCCCGAGTGGAGACTACTCAGATCTCCCACCTCCACCACCGAGTGGTAACATCCAGTGCCCACCACGTCACCCCTGAGTGGAGACATCCAGAGCTCCCACCTCACCCCTGAGTGGCAACATCCAGAGCTCCCACCTCACCCCTGAGAGGAGACATCCAGAGCCTCCACCTCACCCCGAGTGGAGACATCCAGAGCTCCTACCTCATCCCTGAATGGTAACACCCAGAGCCCCACCACACCCCGAGTGGTAACATCCAGAGCTCCCACTTCACCCCCGAGTGGTGAAAATCAGATACCCCATTATTGATATAATTACAGCTGTTTCCTCATAGAAATATCACCAAGGTATTTTATAAGGTATTATTTAATATCACCAGGGGTTCACATCTGGTCTTCAGTCGATATCCTTGTATCTCCACCCACGCTATTGCTTCCATCTTTAAGCATCTTGTCTATCTGGCAGTACCATCCCATGTTCATCTTAATTTATTTATCTAATATATGAACATCCAGATCTGCTTTTCTGTGTGGGGCAAAAGTCATCTGGAGACCTGCTCTTCATAGCTGTTTGCTACATCTAGTAAGCACAAAGTGGTTAGACGGCCATGAGCCCATACATCATTGGACTGCAAGTCACATGTAACTCCACAAGCATAGGTAGGGGACACCTGCCAAGTTTTAAATGATAACCTTTATTTGTACAGCTCTAATTATTTAACAAAAAAAGTGGAAATCTCTTCTAAAATGTTGTAGTCCCCTCTGTAAAATAAAACAAAAAACCTTGTACTTTCTTCTCAGTAATGTTGGCGCTGGGCTCCGATGACTTTGGCTGTAGCGTTTACATTGCATAGCAATCATCGGCCAAGTCTTGGACAACCCCTTTAATTGTAAGCCTTATGTAACAATGTGTTTGGTATAACATCTAATGATGGAGCTTTAGTTTTTATTGCGGCCAATGTAACTTTGCCATGTACATCCATGCCCTGCTAAATACCCATGAGTTTGTCTTATACAGTTTAGTAGGGATTTAGGCTTCCGCCTTCTCTGTAGATTTCCACCTCGCTTGGCACTTCATCCCAGATTTCACTCTATCCCCTTTGATATGTTAATGAGCGACATCTACAGTGCAGTTTTATTAGATCTTTGTTACACCACTGACTCCTGAGAAAACCTCGCTGTGATTAGTTACTGACTCCCTGTGTCCTGTGGCTCCAGGAATGGTTTCACTCTCCAACTTTTTATCTTTTGGCTGTGTGGTTTCCAAGAATCACACAACATACAACTCATTTATAATTTGCTTTTCTAACTCTTGACTCAGTGCAGTCCAGGGAACTCTGATCGATATATGGTTATAATGTTCAGTGGAAAGGACAGGGGGGGGGCATTTATCCCTTAAATGTTGAATTAAATGTGACGAAGTATGATATTGGTGTGATCCATATAATAAAGGTGTCTATACAACTTAACTAATGTAAGCTGAAGCTGCCAACTTCGGCTGGCTCTGCCGGCTCTCTAATTTTTATGGTTGTTTATCTACTCTTTCCAACATATAATGTTGGGTAAGATTATCCAGTATGTTCGGTTTCGGACTGCCAATCCTTTCGTGAATTGTGGAAAAGCCGGCCTAATAAGTTCTCTTGTATACGTGGGAGTAGGAGAGATAGTTGCCAGTTGCCAGCAGAACTATCAGCTGAACCACCGATCGGCCAACAGCGATCTACTGCTCATGGGGCCCCAAGTTCCAGAACGTCTGATCCCAGTGATAGTGGGTTTCAAGGTTTATTCAGGTCTGTTGATCTGCGTGGACAATAAGGAGTGTGGAGCTTCAGCAGATCTCTAGAACTTTCTTAAAGCTGGAGCTTGTGTGGTTTATGATTTTAAAGGGGTTTTCTTGATTTTCAAAAGATGGGATAGAGTATGAAAAGTTATAAAATTAAGAAATGGCTTGAATTTCCTGTAGTCAGGTGCGATCAGGAGTGATGACATTTCATATTTCAGTCAAGTGACCACTGCTGGCAATCACTGGCCTTAGTGGTGACACTTGCAGGTGAAGTACATGACTGGCAAGACCAGTGATTGACAACAGCAGGCATATTACCGATGGATGGGATGTCCTTACTAAGCAATCAGGACCACCAGAAGCTGAATTGCTGGGTAATCAAGGGATAATGACTTTGTTTCTCATGATTTGATTGCAACATTTAAAATCTCCCCCCCCCCCTAAAAAAAACCCCAAAAAAAACGGTAGATATCAGAAATCTGTAAGGTAGTCTTAATTTCATGGGCAGCCGGACCATTGTGGAAGCCATAGTTATTCTTTGAACTTTTTGTCATTTTTTTTTTTTGGGGGGGGGGGGGGAGTATGAATCTACTGTAGCATTGTGGACTTTATTCCTTCGTCTGGTTGGCTTATGTATGGAATAGTTGTGTAATTAGGAAGGTGCTTCATCTCTTCCCCATCTGGAAGTATTAAAGCTGCCATAGGTATTAGGCCACGTGCACACATTGAGGTAAAAACTCACCTAATACTCAGTATTCGTAGGCTAGTATCAGCAGTGGGTGATAAATACAGAAGAGGTGATGTGTTTCTCTTCTACTTTTCCTCTGATTGTTCCACTCCTGGTTTTGGCTACAAATACTGCGGTAAAAGCTCACCAAATACTCAATATATGCACGTAGCCTTATAATTTTCTTTTACTATAGTTTGCAAATATCGGTCAAGTTGAAAATGTTGGATTTAATAGTCTTGTTGCCATTGGAAAAGTATGGTTGTGGTTTCAGTCTCAGGCACACTACAAGGTGGACTTGGCCTGTGATTCTTGCCATCTCTTGTCACCAAGATACCTTGATCTGAATACTATCAGAATAAAGCAGCCACGGGACCTGAACTGTAAATGTCATCATTTATGTTGAGTCTTCAGTTTAAATGATATGAAAGTGATTTGACCTTTTCAACCTTTCCCTCCAGCATACCCGACCTGTTTCCCTCTTACTCAGTTCACCTGCACCAATGGCCGATGTATCAACATAAACTGGCGTTGCGATAACGGTAAGTGATGCTTTCCCACAAATGACTATTCAATATGTGATTTCACTTGACTGATGTCTACATCATAAATGTCACTGATGTTAATGGGTAATAACATGATGATCAATAAATTGACTTTTTACTCTTACGTCCCACCTTGTGTAGAAACTGCTAAGTCGTCCCTGATTATAACAGGAAAACATATGATAAGTGGTGCATAAATCATATGTAAATTAGCATAAAACATCTGTAAAATGTATTTTCATGTCCATAATTTGGTTTCCCCTTTTTGATAAATTGCATTACAATTTTATGAGAAGTTTAAAAGTAACTAGATTTTCTAATTTAATTATTAAAGTTATGAATGTTTTTGATATACGTCTTGATTTTATTTTGCCTCGTTCTCTGCCAAACACCATAATGTAATGTAGAGCTGTTTAACTGCCTAGTTAAAGCTCCATTGAAGTAGGCAGTTAAACAGCTCTGCAATATGGTGATTGGGAGAGAAGAGCATTACGGGGCAATTACATATATCAGAAGATATTCTTCAGTTTCTGCCTATAAAAATAGTTCCAGGACTTCTGTTCACGTGAGGGTGAACTGGGAAAGTCTGTATTGTATGTGATTTATATAGGACATATAGGACCTTATATACTAGTGGATCTCAATGAATTAGAATATCATCAAAAATCAATGTAATTGTCACGCGCTTAGTTTGCGCTGACATTGCTGGATACTGCTGTATGTGTTTTTTTCCTTTAAGGGCTGCATGAGGGATTGGTGTGAAGGTCCTGACTCCTGTGTTGTGTTCCAGAGCTGCATTCACTATAATGTTCAGCTGCTGGTTGAGTGGTTGAAGTGTGACTCACCTGGAATCCCCTCCCCCTGGCTTTAAATAGCTTTCCCTCTCCTCTGTCAGACGCCATTTATAGAGTTAGTTGGCTCTTGGTCATTAAGCTGAGAAGAAGTCTTGCTGGTGTGCTGAAGCCTCTTCTGGAGTTCTATTGCTATGGGAGAAGCTGTGATCCCTGACCCGTGGGTGGAGGTAGGGCTAATCAGGAGTTTAGGGTATAGGGTGGTGGCTCAGAACTCCTCACCATCAGAGGTACCTCCGAGATCAGGGAAAACCAGGGACCCCAGCATCAGGGTCAGATTAGGCTCTTCTGACCCCTTTGCCCATCACACCATGAAGTTATCTGATTCCCTAACCTTCCAAGCGTGACAGTAATATTGCCATGTTTCAGGGTGTTTCTGGGAGGCAGTGCGGTTTTTAACCCTTCATCCTCCTTACTTTGAATTTCTGAGATAATGACCTTTGGGTTTTCATTGGCTGTTAGCCATAATCATCAACATTAACAGAAACAAACACTTGAAATACATCACTCTGTAATGACTATACATTATGTGTTTCACTTTATGTATACAATTACTGAAATAAATTAACGTTTTGATGATATTCTAATTCATTGAGATGCACTAGTATACTGTACCTGTGATTATGAAACACTGTAGACACCAGTCTATAGACTACTTAAGACTTCTCATTTATGCATACAGTGTTGGCCAAAAGTATTGACACCCCTGCAATTCTGTCAGATAATACTCAGTTTCTTCCTGAAAATGATTGCAATCACAAATTCTTTGGTATTATTATCTTCATTTAATTTATCTTCAATGAAAAAAACACAAAAGAATTGTCCTAAAGCCAAATTGGATATAGTTCCACACCAAACATAAAAAAGGGGGTGGACAAAAGTATTGGCACTGTTAGAAAAATCATGTGATGCTTCTCTAATTTGTGTAATTAACAGCACCTGTAACTTACCTGTGGCACCTAACAGGTGTTGGAAAAAACTAAATCACACTTGCAGCCAGTTGACATGGATTAAAGTTGACTCAACCTCTGTCCTGTGTCTTTGTGTGTACCACATTGAGCATGGAGAAAAGAAAGAAGACCAAAGAACTGTCTGAGGACTTGAGAAACCAAATTGTGAGGAAGCATGAGCAATCTCAAGGCTACAAGTCCATCTCCAAAGACCTGACTGTTCCTGTGTCTACCGTGCACAGTGTCATCAAGAAGTTTAAAGCCCATGGCACTGTGGCTAATCTCCCTAGATGTAGACGGAAAAGAAAAATTGACAAGAGATTTCAACGCAAGATTGTGCGGATGGTGGATAAAGAACCTCGACTAACATCCAAACAAGTTCAAGCTGCCCTGCAGTCCGAGGGTACAGCAGTGTCAACCCGTACTATCCATCGGTGTCTGAATGAAAAGGGACTGTATGGTAGGAGACCCAGGAAGACCCCACTTCTTACCCGAGACATAAAAAAGCCAGGCTGGAGTTTGCCAAAACTTACCTGAGAAAGCCTAAAATGTTTTGGAAGAATGTTTTCTCTCTTTGGGCAAAGGCATCAACATAGAGTTTACAGGAGAAAAAAGAGGCATTCAAAGAAAAGAACTCGGTCCCTACAGTTAAACATGGTGGAGGTTGAAGGCACCCTTCAAATATCATGGACCTGGAGCAGTTAGCCAAAGAAGAATGGTCTAAAATTCCAGCAGAGCATTGTAAGAAATTCACTGATGTTTACCAGAAGCGGTTGATCGCAGTATTTTTGGCTAAAGGTTGTGAACCAAGTATTAGGCTAAGGGTGCCAATACTTTTGTCTGGCCCATTTTTGGAGTTTTGTGTGAAATGATAAATGTTTTGCTTTTTGCTTCATTCTCTTTTGTGTGTTTTCATTGAAGACAAATTAAATGAAGATAATAATACCAAAGAATTTGTGATTGCAGGAAGAAACTGAGTATTATCTGACAGAATTGCAGGGGTGTCAATACTTTTGGCCAACACTGTACCTTCAAATATAAGGGATCTATAAATGGTGAATGAAGAACTTAATGTTACCATTTAATATCCTGTAGGACAGTGCTTTTCAGATGTTTCCATCGGGGCCTTATCTGTCATATTGTGGTCACCTATTCTGTAGTGACTGACCAGATATGCCCCTAATAACAGTTCTTTTGCCCCTGGTAAACTACTTTTTCCTTTGCCTCATTGGGGGACACAGACCGTGCGTGTTATGCTGCTGTCCACTAGGAGGCGACACTAATTAGAATCTGAAAAATACAGAGTGGCTCCTCCTCTGCAGTATACACCCCTCTGGCTGGCACCAGTGTAACCAGTTTTTGCTTAGTGTCATTAGGAGGCAGACATCCATCAATCTCTCCTAGAATTATTTATTATTATTATTTTATTAACTTCAAGAAAGAAAACTTCAAAGGAAACAAAGAATATTGGCGGACCATCCATCCTCCCCAGACCCTACAGTTAGGGATCTAGGTTGAAGGCGATGACAACAAGGCTGCCCCAGCCAAAAATCCTTCCCCAGACCCTGTAGTTGCGACCCTGGGTCGAAGTTGATATACATGGGCCCCTCAATGATCCACCCCAGACACCACAGTTGGGACTCTGGGTCGAGGTTGATGTACACCGGCCCTAAGTGATCCCCCAGTGCCATTCAGTCAGACAATACCACGGCTGTGGCATATGTCAATCACTAGGGAGGAACCCGCAGTAATCAAGCAATGTCCGAAGTGGAACCCATTCTCCGTTGGTCCAAATCCACCCGGTCTGGCCTTTCAGCTGTGCCCATCCTGGGTGTCGACAACTGGGCGGCGGATTTCCTGAGTCGTCAGGATATTGTGTCTGGGGAATGGGCTCTTCATCCTGAGGTGTTCCAACAGATATGCCAACCCCAGAATTGGACTTCATGGCATCACGGCTGAATGCCAAGATGCCCAACTTCATTGCTCTCTCTCACGACCCGAAATCACTGGGAGCCGATGCCCTATTCCAGTCCTGGAAGCAACTTCGTCTCCCCTACATCTTTCCCCCTCTGCCTCTCATACCCAGAGTGGTACGGAAGATCAAGTCAGAAGGCGTTCCTGTCATTCTCTTGGCTCCAGATTGGCCCAGGCGCGCTTGGTATGCTGACCTGGTTCAACTCGCCGCAGACGTTCCCTGACTTCTTCCAGACTGTTCGGATCTTCCTATCAGGGTCCAATTTACCTCCAGAATTCGGGCCATTCGACACAAGGCATATGCACAACAGGTCTGCAAAGCAGCCACCTGGCCTAGTCTTCACACATTTGTGAAGCACTACAGTATTCATACACAGTCCTCGGCAGATGTGAGCCTGGGTAGATGCATCCTTCAGGCGAGAGTAACCCACCTGTAAGAGGCGAGTGTTATACAAACCTAAAGTACTTCCGTACCCACCCACCCAGGGTCTGCTTTAGGAAGTTCCACGGTCTGTGTCCCCCAATGAGGCGAAGGAGAAAAGGAGATTTTTGCATACTCGCCGTAAAATCCTTTTCTCTTAGCCTCTAATTGGGGGACACAGCTCCCTCCCTTTTGCCCATTACAAGCTGTTTGATGTTCTTCCTAGTTCACTGAGTTACCAGTTATATATACTAGATTCTTTGATAGGGCGTTGATCCAGGGAATTAGTCTAATTGCCATATCTGGAGTCAGGAAGGAATTTTTTTCCCCAATGTGGAGCTAGTGTTGCCACATAGGTTTTTTTGTCTTCCTCTGGATCAACATGTTAGGCTATGGGTTGAACTAGATGGACTTAAAGTCTTCCTTCAACCTTAAAAACTATGTTACTATGTTACTATGAGTTCTGATATGGTTGTCTTCGTTACAGGCTTGTGTTTACTTGTCTTTATTCTCCTCCTGCTTTAAGCACAAAACTGGTTAGACTGGTGCCAGCCAGAGGGGTATATACTGCAGCGAAGGAGCCACTCTCTATTTTTCAGATTCTACTTAGTGTCACCTCCTAGTGGACAGCAGCATAACACCACGGTCTGTGTCCCCCAATTAGAGGCTAAGAGAAAAGGATTGAGTTCACAAAAATCTCCTTTTCACCCCCCCCCACTAAGTTCAAGTTGTAACACCAGAACAAGCTTCCTTTCCCTGTGTTAGGTCATACAAGGGACTATCCTGTAGGATGATGGCCCACCCGAGAGTATGACGCCCTGCCCTAGGAGCCTGTTTTACTGAGCCTACTGGTCTCGCAGTTCCCGCATCAGTAGATGAACTCTATGATCAACACTGTTTGCTCATTTTGTGCAGTTCATATTTGTCACCTGTAACTATGTTTTATGTCTGTAATTTCCTCTATTCTGTGTCTTTAATGTCTCGATTGTCTTGTCTTTGGTTGGTTTCTCTTTGTTTCAGAAAAAGATTGTGGGGATGGCTCTGACGAAAAGAACTGTACAAAGTCTGCCGGTTAGTGCATAGGTCAACATGCACCATCCCGCCAGCTAGGAATATAGTAGTGTCTTGTACACTGTCACTCACCCGATATTCGATAAGAAAGAAGAGTCAGAATCCTGACTTGTCTTGTTTCTGGAGAAGGTCATCAGACGAGCAGATCTTTGTGTTTGTTTATTTGATTGTAGCCTACAGTTCGAGAATATAGATACAATTTCAGCAACATTTTTCCCAGCACTCCCTTGGTACCCGACATCGATTAGTTACATCGCTCACTTAACCCCTCATCAGTATTCTATCCATTGATGGAATAAATCCGTTCCAGTATTATACCTTCGTAAGGTATCTCTTCATGGATTATATCATTTGGTGTGTTGATCGTTAGGAGTTCTCTGTCTAAAAGATTAGAAAAATTGATCTGCTCTTTTCCAGAAGTGGCGCCCTTTCTGTCCTTAGGTCGAGTCTGGTATTGCAGCTCGTTCCCACTCAACTGAATAGGGCAGAGCTTCAATACCAGAGATGTTTCTAGGTTCTAGAATTTTTGTTTTCTGTTAACAACTATTACCCAACATTCCTAAAATGGCCTCAGTAATCTGCAGTTTAGCTTCCTGGATAACATGTGTTTCGAGACACTCTATTAAGAGCTTGATTTCACATTTGCCAAATGACTAAAGACTTTGCATGTCATGCACGTCATGAGCTTAGGGACTAATTGCTTTAGCAATAAATAAAACTGAGCCGGATGATAGAAAAAAAATCAAACCACAATCAAAAAAAAATCATGTGGATGGCTTGCTGCTATTTGCTGCTGATTAAACTGAATATGTACAGCTACCGTACTGCACAGCCACCTCACTTACTGCCCATATTAGTTATACAATCCTTTACCTCCCCTCCCGATATGGTGCATGTAATGATCTATGCAGTTTCTGTGTTTTTTCCCTGAATGTAGATATTAGACCTTTTTCCTCTTCTCCAATGTTAGGTACAGGGGTGGGCCAGCTTTGCTTATTTAAATCACTTGATTTGACCCGATCACCGACTCCCAAATCTGATCTGTCACATGTCCGTGATCTGGTTAATAACTATGCTGCTATGCTAAAATTTGACTACTGCTTTATTTTTTACTACAAGCATTGCTTTGTGTTTCTGTCTACGTTTTGTGGGTTTTGCAATGATGCAGTCCTGTAACACTGTTGGGACACCCTTTTTTTCTGATTACCTGTTTGAAAACCACACAAGGTAGACAAAGCCAGGAGTCCCATGTAACAATTCCTGGCGGGTCTACAGCATAGTCCTCTGAAGGTGAAGTGCTGTCAGCTACATGTTGGTCCTGAACCTGGATGTTTGTGCTTACTCTTTTCCTTCTTTCTTCCTTTGCATCTATAACTATCATTGTATTGCCCTGTTCTATTATTCTTGCAATTACTATGCCAAAAATGACCGTAATAATGCATATTATTGACATCAGCTGTTTTCTGAGGACCACAGTGGCAGTAGATTTCCTGCAAGATTATACATTATTTCTTTTGTGTTTATTCACGGTGAGCGATATCTTATTTATTCTTTTCTCTTTATATTCAGACAATGACTGCGGAGACAACAGTGATGAGGATGGTTGTAGTCACTCCTGTTCCAGCACCCAGTTCAAATGCAATAGTGGCCGCTGCATCCCCGAGCACTGGACCTGTGATGGGGACAATGACTGCGGAGACTACAGCGATGAGACACATGCCAACTGCACCAACCAAGGTGAGAGGCTTGAGAAGTGCCACAATTTTCATATTTCTGAGGCCACAGCAAGTAGATTTAGGCAGACAACTAAATATTAGCTCAGCAAATGGAGAAGTGATGCCTATGTTTACTCACTTTTCCTCCATGTTTACAGCTACTCGACCTCCAGGTGGTTGCCATACAGATGAGTTCCAGTGCCGCCTGGATGGCCTGTGTATTCCTAGCCGCTGGCGCTGTGATGGAGATACAGATTGTATGGATACAAGTGATGAGAAGAACTGCGATGGTGTGACACATGCCTGTGACCCCAATGTCAAGTTCGGCTGCAAAGACTCTGGTGAGGAGAAGAGATCGGACAAATACTTGGATGTGATGCACTAATTGCTCAAGTCAGGTTCCTTATTTTTAATACGGTCCTTTGAAGGAATAATTTCCACTCAAAATCGCCTAATTTTATCTTCAACACAGTTTTCCATATATATTTGTGAATGACATCAATCATTTTATGGTCCAGGGGGACACAGACAGACAGGGTTATGCAAGAACTGCATATGAAACGTTTACTGTCCAGTAGTTTATTATAATGCACCTGTTTTCTGTGTCGAAAGCTGATTACTGCTTAGTAGGTGCAAGTGGGCTCTCTTACCAGTGAGCCCTTCTGCAGCTGCAGAGGTTGTACCAATGGTATATCCACCCCTGCTTATGGCAACCTGTTTATTGGGTTCCTAGCTAAGGAAACTTGGGTATTGGGTCCCTGTCTTAGGTAACCTTTGAGTTTGGTCCCTAAGGTAACCTTTGTATTGGGTCCATGCCTTAGCTAACCTATATATTAGGTCTCTGCCTTAGGTAACTTGGGTATTGGGTTCCCCTTAAGTAACCAGGGCATTGAGTCCCTGCCTAACGTAACCTGTTTGTTGCGTCCTCCTTAGGTTACCTGGGTTCTTGCCTTAGCTAACCTGTATATTTGGTTCCTGTTTTAGATAACTTGTGTGTTGGGTTCCCCTAGGTAACCTGGGTATTGGGTCTTTGCCTAAAGTAACCTGTGTGTTGGGCCCTCTTTATGTAACCTGTATGTTGGGTCCCTGCCTTAGGTAACCTGTATGTTGGGTCACCCATAGGTAACCTCAGTAATGAGACCCTTTCTCAGGTAACCTGTGTTTTGGGTCCCTGCCTTAGTTTTAGCAATGCTGTAAATACATTTCACTGGCCATAGTCGATTTGTTCCTGGGTTTATAGCACTGATATGTCCTCTGTTGTTACAGCACGGTGCATCAGTAAAGCCTGGGTATGTGATGGTGATACTGACTGTGAGGATCATTCTGATGAAGAGAACTGTGACATGCTGGTGTGTAAACCTCCATCTCACACATGTGCACAAAACACCTCCATTTGTCTACCTCCTGAAAAGCTGTGTGATGGCAACAATGACTGTGGAGATGACTCCGATGAAGGAGAACTATGTGGTGAGTTCCTTTTCCTGCATTTGTACTTTGAATGCTTGCATTGTATCATTCAGAACCTTTACAATGTTACACTGCCTATTCTGAAGACATGTCTGCCTATTGATATTCTCTATTTTAGCCTCTGATGTCCCATATATCTCTATTAAACAGATCAGTGCTCCTTAAACAATGGTGGATGTAGTCACAACTGTACCGTGGCCCCTGGTGAAGGTATCGTGTGTTCCTGCCCACTGGGGATGGAGACCGGTCCAGATAACAAGACCTGTCAAATCCAGAATAATTGCCCTAAGCATCTTGGCTGCAGCCAGCGGTGTGAGCAGGAGAAGTTTACTGTCAAGTGCTCTTGTTACGATGGCTGGATCCTGGAACCCGACCATGATACTTGCAAGAGTCTGGGTATGTATACTTGCAAATGGTTATTATTATTATTTATTTATTTATTTATATAGCACCATTAATTCCATGGTGCTGTACATGAGAAGGGGTTACATACAAAATTATAGATCTGATTTAGAGCCCTTGCAGGCTTACATTCTACAGGGCAATAGGGAGGAAACAGTAGGTCCGGGTTGCAGTAGATCTGGTGGTGGAGAGGTGGTAGTTCCGTTGGCGGTGGGGCAGCAGCTCCGGAGGCGGTGGGGCGGCAGCTCGGTCATTGCAGGCTGTCAGCTTTCCTTAAGAGAGAGGTTTTCAAGTTTTGTCTGAAGGATCCAAGTGTGGTGGATAATCTGACTTGTTGGGGCGCAGAATTCCAGCGGATGGGGGATATTCGGGAGAAATCTTGGAGACGGTTGTGTGAGGAACGGTTGATTGTGGAGGAGAGGAGGAGGTCTTGGGAGGATCGAAGGTTACATGAGGGAAGATAGTGTGAGATTAGTTCAGAGATATAGGGAAGAGACAGTTTATGGATGGCTTTCTAGGTCAGTGTTAGTGGCTTGAACTGGATTCGTTGGGGAATTGGGAGCCAGTGGAGGGATTTGCAGAGGGGAGAAACAGGGGAGTAGCGAGGAGAGAGGTGGATTAGTCGGGCAGCAGAGTTGAGGACAGACTGTAGAGGTGCAAGAGTGTTAGCAGGGAGGCCGCAGAGAAGAATGTAGCAGTAGTCAAGGCAGGAGATGATGAGGGCATGTACAAGAATTTTAGTAGATTGAGGGCTGGAGAAAGGACGGATTCTGGAAATATTCTTGAGCTGGAGGCGACAGGAGGTGGCGAGAGTTTCGATGTAGGGTCTGAAGGATAGGGCAGAATCAAGAGTTACTCAAAGGCAGAGAATTTCGAGGGGTGGGAGAGAGCATGATGCCATTTACAGTAATAGATAGATCAGGTGGTGAAGATGAAAGATGGGATGAAGGAAAGATGATGAGTTCGGTTTTGTCTACGTTGAGTTTTAGGTAGCAAGAAGAGAAGGAGGATATGGCTGACAGACACTCCGGGATTCTGGACAGCAGGGAGTTGACATCTGGACCAGAGAGGTAGATTTGAGTGTCGTCAGTATACAGGTGATACTGGAAGCCATGGAACTGTATGAGTTGTCCTAGGCCAAGGGTATAGATGGAGAAAAGTAGAGGCCCCAGGACAGAGCCTTGTGGGAAACGCAAAATGTGTGGTTGGCAAGGTATGAGGCAACCCAGGACAGGGCAAGGTCTTTGATGCCAAGGGAAGAAAGACTCTGAAGTAGGAGGGAGTGGTCGACGGTGTCAAAGGTAGAGGACAGGTCGAGAAGGAGGAAGATGGAGAATTGTCTGTTAGCTTTGGCTGTGAGTAAGTCGTTGGCTGGAAACCAGATTGTAGATTTTTAAGGAGAGAGTTAGATGAGAGGTGGGAGGAAAGTTGAGCATGGACATGTTCCTCAAGGAGTTTGGAAGCAAATGGGAGCAGCGATATGGTGCAGTAGCTCGTCTTAGCAGTTGGGTCTAGGTTTGGCTTTTTGAGGACGGGGGTGATGGTGGCATGTATGAAAGCCGAGGGGAAGGCCCCAGAAGATAGTGATAGATTGAAGAGGTGGGTTAGGGCTGGGATGAGACATGTTAGTGAGGTTGGAGAGGAGGTGGGAAGGGATGGGGTCAAGTGCACAGGTGGTGAGGTGTGATTTGGATAGGAGACGAGTAAGCTCTCCTTCAGTGATGTTGGAGTGGGAGGTTATGAGGGAAGGGCATAGGGGTGGTATATGGAGTGGTTGGGGTGGGGGAACGATAAAGGTTTGCCTTGTTTGGTCAATCTTATTTTTGAAGTATGTAGGGAAGTCCTCAGCAGAGATGAGGGAGGTCGGAGGGGGAAGTTGTGGGCGGAGGAGAGCGTTAAAAGTGCTGAACAGTTGTTTGGGTTTGTAGGATAAGGAAGATATAAGGTGTGAAGTAGGTCTGTTTAGCAGAGGTGATGGCTGATTTGAAGGCAAGTGTAGCTTGTTTGAAAGTTGTGAAGTCATCTGGCAGGCATGTTTTCTTCCAACGCCACTCCGCAGCCCTGGACACTTGTTGTAGTTTTTTGGTGAGATTGTTGCGCCAGGATTGCCTATTGATTTGTCGCCTCTTGTGATGAACGAGAGGGGCGACTGAGTCTATGGCTGATGTGAGGGTGGCATTGTAGAAAGCAGTGGCACTGTCTGTGTCATGGAGTGAAGATATAGAGGACAGGGGAGAAGAGAGTTGGAGAGTCTGTGAATGTCTAGGTGTGCGAGATTTCTGCGAGGATGAGCTAGTGGCTGGATATGGGAGACTGGTGAGGAGGACAAGGATGAGAAGGTGAGTAGATGGTGGTCAGATAGGAGGGAGGGGAAGGTTGTGAAATTAGATAGGGAACATATGCAGGTGAAGATGAGGTCTAGTGTATGTCAGTCTGTGTGGGTGGCTGTGGAGGACCACTGAGTGAGTCCAAAGGATGAGATAAGGGAAAGGAGTTTGGAGGCCATTGGCTGGCGGGTGTCAGTAGCGATATTAAAGTCACCCATGATGATGGTGAAAATGTCAGTAGAGAGAAAGTGAAGAAGCCAGATGGAGAATTGGTCAAAGAAGGTAGTGGCAGAGCCTGGAGGTCGGTATATGACGGCCATTTGAAGATTGAAGGGAGAGTAGATACGGACACAGTGAACTTCGAAAGAAGGGTAGATAAGGGAGGGTGGGCGTTGGATTGGGTTGAAGGAGCAGCTTGCAGAGAGGAGGAAACCCACTCCTCCGCCATGTCTGTTGCCAGGGCGAGAAGTGTGGGTTAAGTGACGGCCGCCATAGCTCAGTGCAGCAGGTGAGGCCGTGTCAGAGGCTGTCAGCCAGGTCTCAGTGATGCCCAAGAAGGAAAGATTCTGGGAAGTAAAAAGGTCTTGGATCATGTGGAGCTTGTTGCAGAGCTGGCATTCCAAACTGCTCCAGAGAGAGGAAGCAGGGGGGGTTGGTTGGTTTGGTATTGTATGCATATGTAACAGGAATTTGTCCAAACGATGCACGTCCTCCTAAACTGTGTGAAAGATAATGTCATCCACACAAATACTGTTTCAGTTTGTTGCACCTTCACTTAAAAATGGCTGTTCCAATTTATAAACAAAAAAAGCTTAAGTGCACCGGATTTGATTAGAGCACTTCTCACCCCTGTGCCTTACTAGCTCTATTCCTCGCCTATCCTCACCTTCCTCTGCCTGACTGATTTCTTACTGGCTTGATGGTTGAAAGTCATTGAGATGTCAATCAAGCAGAGGAAGGTGGGGCTGATCACTCTTGATCCTGCTCCTGGCACCCTCATCAGACAGCTGATTTTGCCAGGTGAACCTGTGGCCGGTCATGTATTTTTCTTTAAGGTGGCCACTGCTGGGCAAATGCAGTGCCTAATCAAATGATCTCTAGGGCAAGCTGTCCTTCCAGAATGGTTCTATGTTGCAGTCCATTCAAGGTGATCCTGAGCCAGAGATCATGCCTTTGTAATATCTATATATCTTAACGGGACATGTTCAGCGTTTTCTTCATGAGACACCCCCCTTTTACATAAGGACTTGACCATACACATTACTATGTTGATCCCCAAAAATATTTAGTTATACAACTTGTAGATGCGGCCGCGAAAAAAACGCAGTTAGCAGCACTGCCGCAAGTGCCGAAACCGCACTTGCTGCACCTGCCGCATACTTACCGCAAGCCCCATAGACACTGCATGGGGCTTGCTGCAAGTGAATCGCAAGTGCGGCCATTATGCGGTAACCACAGCAGTTGCGTTTTTTTCACCGCAACTGCCGCGATAAATATACTTTGCAATTTTCCAGCATGGACATTATCCTTCATACAGAACTGTAGAGGATCAGACCTTTGCAGCACAACAGACACTTGGAAATGGTTATTTATCAGCATTTTGCCTCCTTAATGTTAGTATTTGGTAGATCCAAATTCGTATTCCAATTTAATTTTCTCTTTAAAAGAAATTCTAGAACTGTGAGTTAGAAGAATTTGCTATAAAGTTACAAAAAAGCCCTCGGCAGCTGCATCACATGCTGATGACCCTGCTTGAACAGTAAAATCTTTCTGGTTTTGTGGTGTCTTAGTTAAGACGTCTCGATGAATGAGGATAAACAAACTAAAATTGTATCCCAACCGAAATACAGCAGCTTTTCTCTACCAGCATTTCCTGTTGTGCTGGTATTAAACCATCCTGAGCCTAAAATCTGGGTCATCATTCTCCTGGAAAATGCCGTTTCTATACATGTAGCATCGTTGTTTATCCCATGACCTGGGAGCACTAGTCCTATCCCAATGAGTTCAGTGTGATCCCGCCGTGTGCCAAAAGAAACAGTGACACAGCCATTCATCCCCCTCTTGTCGTCCTCCGAGAGGCGCAGTCAGCATATTAACAGACCCATATAATAGCACCATTGTGCTCTGGACTGGGTGCCAAGACCAAGGTTTTCTGTTTGCTTAGAAGATGTGCATAGCATTTTCCTTTTGCATTCACGGTTGCTGCCGCTGTATCCCATCAGTGCTACCACATACTAAAACTATTTATTCATTAGAAATCCAAATATTTGTGACCGTTCTAATATACATTTTAATATGCTGCTGCTTCTTGTGCTAAAGAATTAGAAAGCCATTTGGATTATTTGCGGCTTCTCACCCCGACTGCCTCCAGGCATTGTATTGAGACTATTGCTCTTGGAAGATGGTCACGGAGCTGGAAATGTGCAGTTATGTTTTCAGCTGCTTTAAAAACACTGTGGGAAGCAATGCTGGCCAATACATATCCTTCATGACCTTATCCCACCTATGATCTTTCATAACATAAATATTTTTCGTGGACCTCAGCTGGCCCTCACCGACGTACAGGCGATGGCTGCTATGTTTACTTTCACGGGCAGGAATCTTAATGCTCATCATTAAATATCATTAGTCCTCTTTATCTCAAAATATGCTGCTAAAGGGAACCTGGGAGTTGGTTTTCCATCATGAAACCACCACTTTGTTATGCTGCAATGTAATACCTATAATAGTGCACTGTTAGCTGAAGGGTTATTCACAAAATAGGAAAACTAACTGATCGTTGGGAGTCCAACCACCGGAACCTGCAGCGACCCTGGGATGGCAACTCTACAGGGCCTTGGCACCTCTACTTTATCCAAGATGGGGCTGCAGAGAACTGATTTTGGGCCCCAATCTTGAGATCATTTGGGGTTCCAGCAATCAGACCCTTAGCAATTAACAAGATATTCCCTACCAAATGAGTAAGTAATACTGTCTTATTTCCAGAATACACCTTTAGGCCCCTTTCACATCAGCGGTAATCGCTGATCGCGGCAGTTACGGTGAAAAAACCCGCAACTGCCGCGATTACCGCATAACGGCCGCACTTGCGGTTCACTTGCGGCAAGCCCCATGCAATGTCTATGGGGCTTGCGGCAGGTGCGGCAAGTGCGGTATAGTTATGGTTTCGGCATTTGCCGCAGATGCGGACGCGAAAAAAACGCAGTTAGCCGCACTGCCGCAAGTGCCGAAAACGCACTTGCTGCACCTGCCGCATACTTACCGCAAGCCCCATAGACACTGCATGGGGCTTGCCACGAGTGAATCGCTAGTGCGGCCATTATGCGGTAACCACGGCAGTTGCGTTTTTTTCACCGCAACTGCCGCGATCAGCGCTTACCGCTTATGTGAAAGGGGCCTTAGACTGACTAATAAGAAATAGAGCATAAAATAACATTTATTATCATGCTTGCACTTGGCATTAACTAGCCTGGGCAGAATCCGTCCTCTGAATCACTTAGCCACACAGTCTTCTCTTTAATTTTAGTTCTTGAAGTGCCAAAGAGGGTCCAACATCAGCTGAAGACCCTGCACGCTGTATAGTGAGTCTGGGCGCACTTGTTTCTGCTTCACTTGTGCCCAGAGGCTGACCATTCACAGTGTTCAGCTTTGTTTCTCACACATGCCTGAATGTCCTCATAATACATCTATTCAATGTGATAACTCCTCCTAGATATCTTATTAAGGATACTTTTATTTTACTTGTGTTGCTTTTATTGGGCGAACATATTCGGCAGTCTTACACAGATGTTGTCTCACAATCCAAATTATTTTAGGAGTTTGGAAGTGTGAGGGAACTTACAAGATCCATGTGGTGATCTCCTTGGTCTTGACTTGACCCAGTTCTACCACCCAGCAGAGTTAACCACTGAGCTACATGCTGCAGCATGAACCCCTGTCAAGAGGTTTTGGGGACTCAATATGGCTGCATTAATATTTTGTCTACCGTAGTTAAAAGCTAGCTGAAAAGTATGTTCCTGGTCTAAAATGGATATATCGTCACTCAATCAGCTTTGGATGTTAATGAGGCTGTAAACACACTGGGGGAAGGTCTATCCCTGGTTAGTGCATTTGCCCTCCCTCTTTGCACTTGCAGGTTCACTTACATAACGGTTCCCAGATAGTTTTCTCAAAGATGGAAAATCAATTTGTGGCCTCAAAGGTGTGTGTGCTCTTGTCTTTTATTGTCCTACTCGGCAATGTAATCCGTATGGTGGTACAAGATCTATGGGGTGTAGATTGTGTACCTCGCTATTTAACAATTTTTATCATCTTTGTCATCTAGTTTACTAGATTGAGCTTATTAATGTATGAAACCTGGCAAATACATGACACTGGTGATTAAATCCAGATGTGACCATGTGATATTTCTATTACTGGTAATGGAGACTGAATTGAGAAATAACCCACAAACCTTTGGCTCCTCTTTTCCTTAGATCCCTTTAAACCATTCATCATCTTTTCAAACCGCCATGAAATCCGTCGGATAGATTTGAATAAGGGGGATTACAGCGTCCTTGTGCCAGGGCTGAGGAACACTATTGCCCTTGATTTCCACCTGAATCAGAGCACACTCTACTGGACTGATGTCGTAGAGGACAAGATATATCGTGGGAAGTTGTCTGAAAGTGGTGGTAAGTGGCATCACACTGTGTGAATAGAGTGTCCTTACATTTCTAGTTTTGCAGATCAGGAGCAAACACTTGACCATGAAGTCTGGATGTCTTCTGGAGAAAACTAGTGTCCAAATTTATCTGTAAGGCCCATTTTAATCTCAGTGATTCTCCCAGTCAGGGCCGGCGTTAGGGGCAGGCAGCCTAGGCATTTGCCTAGGGCCCCCAAGCTTCAGAGGGCCCCCTGGCCGGCCGGATTATAGCCGGCGCGGCAGCGCCGGGGCCGCTTGCAGTGCTCTGCACCGCGCTCCGGCTTCATCCGGCTTCTTCCTGGTGACCGGCGCCGGGCGCAGGCAGAGTCGTCACAGGAAGCAGCCAGGAAGAAGTCGGAGCGCGGTGCAGAGTGGCGAACAGCGGCAGAGTAAGTATCATCATGATGTGTATTCTTTTACAGGGAGGGGAGGGGGCCCTGTATACAGTCACCAGCAGTGGGCCCTGGGGCCCTGTATACAGTCACCAGCAGTGGGCCCTGGGGCCCTGTATACAGTCACCAGCAGTGGGCCCTGGGGCCCTGTATACAGTCACCAGCAGTGGGCCCTGGGGCCCTGTATACAGTCACCAGCAGTGGGCCCTGGGGCCCTGTATACACCACCTGGGCCCTGGGGCCCTGTATACACCACCAGTGGGCCCTGGGGCCCTGTATACACCACCATGGGCCCTGGGGCCCTGTATACACCACCATGGGCCCTGGGGCCCTGTATACACCACCATGACTGGGGCCTTGTTTACACCACCAGTGGGGTTCTGGGGCCCGTTATACACCACCAGTGGGGTCTGGGGCCCCGTATACACCACCAGTGGGGTCTGGGGCCCCGTATACACCACCAGTGGGGTCTGGGGCCCCCGTATACACCACCAGTGGGGTCTGGGGCCCCGTATACACCACCAGTGGGGTCTGGGGCCCCGTATACGCCACCAGTGGGATCTGGGGCCCTGTATACACCACCAGTGGGGCCCCTGTATACACCACCAGTGGGGCCCCTGTATACACCACCACTGGGGCCCCTGTATACACCACTGACTGGGGCCCTGTATACACCACCACTGACTGGGGCCCCGTATACACCACCACTGACTGGGGCCCTGTATACACCACCACTGACTGGGGCCCTGTATACACCACCACTGACTGGGGCTGCCTGAATACACCCCACTGGGGCTGCTGTATATACTGCTGGGGCCTGTATATAGCACTGGGGAGGCTGCTGTATACCACTGGGGCTGCAGTATATACTGCTGGGGCCTGTATATACAACTGGGGAGGCTGCTGTATACCACTGGGGCTGCAGTATATACTGCTGGGGCCTGTGTATACCACTGGGGAGGCTCCTGTAATACTGCTGGGGCCTGTATATAGCACTGGGGAGGCTGCTGGATACCACTGGGGCTGCTGTATATACTGCTGGGGCCTGTATATACAACTGGGGATGCTGCTGTAATACTGCTGGGGCCTGTATATACACTGGGGAGGCTGCTTGTAATACTGCTGGGGCCTGTATATACACTGGGGAGGCTGCTGAATACCTGGGGCTGTATATAGCACTGGGGAGGCTGCTGGATACCACTGGGGCTGCTGTATATACTGCTGGGGCCTGTATATACAACTGGGGAGGCTGCTGTAATACTGCTGGGGCCTGTATATACCACTGGGGAGGCTGCTGTAATACTGCTGGGGCTGTATATAGCACTGGG
The DNA here is from genome assembly GCA_033576535.1 of Allobates femoralis. Taxonomy (NCBI): domain Eukaryota; kingdom Metazoa; phylum Chordata; class Amphibia; order Anura; family Aromobatidae; genus Allobates; species Allobates femoralis. The sequence goes on from JARQOC010000002.1 coordinate 620,814,843, forward strand.
GAGGCTGCTGGATACCACTGCGGCTGCTGTATATACTGCTGAGGCCTGTATATACCACTGGGGCTGCTGTATATACTGTATACAACTGTACGGGTACTATTTTTATTTCATAGTTTGGGGCCCCACTCTCAATCTCGCCTAGGGCCCCACTTGGTCTAAAACCGGCCCTGCTCCCAGTATGCGGAAAAAGATTACATTTTCTTGTTTTTTCATTGACCATAGACTTGCATTGGTCAGTTTTATTGACTCAGATCATAATCAGCTATGGCTCCATGTTTTTGCGCTGACGCTTTCACAAAAAAATATACATTCAATTAGCCCCATAGACTATAAGAGGTTTGAGTATTATATACAAATAAAACTGACGTCTGAATGAGGCCTTAGTTACACCTGGGATTTTCACTGATTAGGGCCTTTTATTGGGGACAATGAGCTCCCTTCGTTGCCTTTCTCTGGTCGGTGCTCCAGTGTATAGGTTGTACTATGTATTTTTTTAACCTCATTATGTTACATGCTTCCGGTTTCTTAAGATTAGACTTCTAGAAAAGTATTATTCATTTTTTGCCAGTTGTGCAGCATTACAAAATAGCAAATGTATGGCACATGCCATTTTTCTGCTATATTTTTAGACTCTTAGAAATCTAGAAAATGGACCATAAAACAGCAGAGATGTCTGGCCTTAAGACCACCAAAGTTGTTGCAGTTATTTTTATTTAAGAGGCTCTTAATAAATTTTACGCATTTCGCTCACAATGTCTAAAGGTTAAAGGGAACCTGTCACCCGATCACGTGATCTACCCGGCTTCAATATACACATTGCGTATGCGCGGAGTCGGGCCAATCACGTGATCCAGTCCATAATTCACCAGGGCCGATCATGCGATCAGGCCCATAATGCACCAGGGCCGATCACGTGATTGGGCCCATAATGCATCTGGCCGGATGTGACGTACCAGCCGGTACATCATAGCTGGAAAAGAGGGCGGGAGATTCCAAAAAAAGGAGGAAATCAATACAGAATAATGACGCCCAGCAGGCCGGGCAGTGAAGCAGCGAGGAGGGGACAATGGAGCCTGGAGCCACCTTTCCAGTCTCTTGAAAGAGCGACGTCCAGTAATTTCAAAGTAATTTTTTTAAAACTTGACAGGGTGGATTTACAACAGAGAGTGATGGTTAGGGAGCACTTAGGAAGGTGCAGGGACAGCTAGTGATAGGTCAGGGGATTAATTCCAGGTGACAGGTTCCCTTTAAAGTAGCACTCCAGCAGGGTTTTTTTTTAGCACTAGAGTGACGCTTTAAATCGTCGGCTGCCCCGAGTCTTATACTCAGCTTCCGGCGTTTTCACCTTTTACCGATGCTGCTCCGGTCCTGCAACATCGTCTTCTGACAGTAACTTTACATTGGCTGGCAAATGTTACGTCTCATGCTCCCAAGTGGGTGTCTATGAGAGAGAGAACAAGGCTCCCGTGGAGATATATTGAGTTGTGACCGCCAATAAGCTTCATGAAACACCGGAGCTGCCAGGGGCTTACCGAAGTGACAGCAATAGAAGATAAAGCTGCTGGAGGGTGAGTATATAACACGGGGGCAAGGGACTCAGATTTGAAGCACCACTCCAGAGGTGCAATAAAGAAAAACGCCGAAGTGGTGCTTTAAAGACGCACTCACAGCAAAAATTGTATTCTCCTGTCCCTTATGAATAGGTATCTAGTTTAGTGTTGTTCTGTTAAACACTTATTGCCGTCTTTCTCTGGTTCCTAGTGAGAATCTGGTCTTTCTCCTTCGCCTCATTGGGGGACACAGACCGTGGGTGTTATGCTGCTGTCCACTAGGAGGCGACACTAGGCAATATCTGAAAAAGAGTAACTGACTCCTCCTCCGCAGCATACACCCCTGGCTGGGCCCTTACCCGACCAGTTTTTGCTTAGTGTCTTAGGAGTGCAGACCTCTTTATTTTTTTTCTCTTACTTTTTTTCTTTACTTTTTACTTTTTAACTTTCCTCTCAAGAGGACATTATAGGGAGGAGTATTGCAGCCTCCATACTCTCCAGATAGTATCCCTCTGGATGCGAGTCAAGGCTGTTCCTCCATACTCCTTCCTCATCTGCACATGGTCAGGGGACCATGTTGGATAGCTCATGGGAGAGCTAACCTCCCCGGTCTCGGGTCGAGGTTCCAGGTATGTTGCCACAGGGTCTGGCCTGCCACAGAGCCCTCCGGAGGCTACAGGGTTCTGGCCTGCCACAGGCTATATGGAGTCCTCCGGAGGCTGCAGCAGGCTTACTGACCGGAGGGATCCGGTCACAGAAGGGAGTGCAGGGCTCCGGATGGAGCGCACAGGGACCACGAGGGCTCCTTGCTTGCCTCCCCCCCCGTGCGCCTGCATGTTTCCCCTGCATTTCCCTGCCTGTGAATGCAGAACGAATCCTAAGGCATCCACAGTCCCTGTATGGCCTATGTCATCAGGGACCCCCTTTGGGAACTATGCTCCTTTTGTTTTCCCCTGCGGCTAATGCGGTAGTCTCCGCGCCGTCATCCACACTTTTTCGGGGCCGAGAATTAATCTAGGCCCCGGCTTTGGCCTAGCGCTGGCCGCCACGCCCCCCGCACGCCCCCACGATTACATCGCAGAGCGCGTCATGCGGGAGGCGGGCCTGTGGTTTGGCGCTCCTCGCTCCCCGCGAGACCTTCTGCGTTGTGTACCACGCCCCCTCCTCCAGTGTTGAATCTGCTCCGCCGGAGCCGCTGCCCACGGACCGCAGATACTAGGATGGGGGCTCAGAATAGCAGCACCGCTCTAGCAGGTGCTGAGCCGAGCGTTTTTAGGCGCCGGTTCTTTAAGCTCCAGGTTCCCCACCACTGCCATTTTAAGGGGGAAGTCTGAGGGAGCAGTTCAGTTATAACAGGAGCCCTACAGATAGGGCTCCTCCGGGAATGCCTAATGCATAGATCCTATTATGCACAGTGTGCCTCACATGTACCATGTGAAGACCATTCATGCATAGGTTTTCTGTGGTATGTTTTCTACTGTTTTCTTCTCTCCAGTCAGCAGTATTTATTCAGCAGTTCATCACTGCTGCTCATCTCTCAACCCCCACCCCTCAGGCTGTGTATGCTTACACTAAATGAGTCTTTGCAGACAGCAGGAGATTAAGCTGCAATTAGCTTATTCCCATAGACAAAGACATCTCCCACCTGGAGGGGTATTTCAAGTGAGGACTTCACTTGAGGATACCGTGCCTATAGAATAAGGCAATGTGGTTTGATCAGGAGTTCTATGAAGTAATGACGTAATGTGGACAACTTGTCCAGGCCTCATAAGGCTTTGTCCCCAATGGCCCATCATCCTCCTTCCCAGATCATCCACAGTGGTGTACTCAGAAGGAAGCGAGATTCCCTTCAGCTGTCCGACATGTTCTTCTACATCCTCCTCAGCTGAGGATGCTGGGTTGAAGTGGAGACTCTTCTCTTCTCCGTCATACTCGCCCATCACCCCCGCAGCTGGGGGTGCTGTTGCAGTCGTCATGTTTCAAGACTGCATGACATTGTCACGTTCTTCCTTTGCCACCCACATTGGGCAGCTGCATAGACGTTGAAACCTCTCATGTCTGTCCGCCATCCTTCCTCAGTACCAACAGTTGGGCCTCTGACGGACGGCTACAATGCCGGGTCTCCAGGTCCGCTAGACGGTAGTCATGGGCCCCAGCTGTCCTCGCTATCTCACCAAGGTTCCTATTTAACAAGGGATCACTCTCAGGGGCAATAGTTTGATGGGCTTTACCGTTGGTAGGACAACAGGGACTAGGTGTGGTTCCCTCACTATTGGTTTCCACGACTCCGGGTCAATCACCCGGCCTAGGAACACAGCTGATCTTCCTGCAAAGGATATGTACTCAGCTCCTGCAAGAGGGCCAAGCGTTCTCACAATGGACGGTTCCTCCTCGTTCCTGGACCCCTCCGGACTCTGGAGACGCAGGGTTTCGAGGATCACGATCCCCTCTCACACAGAGGATTCAAGGACGGTTCTCTGGCACCTGAGGCTCCTTGCATGCTCCTCCCTCAGCTCCCCTCTGTTGAGGTGCAGTTTTTGGCGTTAAAACCCCTGGTTATATTCCACACTCCCTCCTCAGCTCCCCTCTGGCGGGGTGCTGGGTCAAGGTTAAGAGTGCTGTAGGTTTTTTCTTCTTCCTCCTCTCCCTCTGATGGAGACTCCGGTCGAGGTTGAGGCATCAGGAGCCTACCTTGCCTACCTCCCCAAGCTACAAAACATCAAAATGCTGGACTGCAAGACGCGGTACAAAAGGACCTGCGGCCGCTCTCCACACCTGTCCATAGCAGGTGAATTGAGAAAACGGGTGCAAGTTCTATGACAAGTCCAACCTAAAGCAGGATCTACTGGTGTCCTTAATCTACACAGACCCAACTCTGGTCGCATGACTCTCAGGTGGGCCGTCCAGTACTCGGCAGGACCGTGAGTACGGTCCTCGTTCTTCCTCACTCAGAAGTCCATTCAACAGTTGCACAGCACAACTGGGTCGCTCTCTCCCTCAGCACACCGCCCTACGCTAGAGACGCCTGGTCCTAGATCTACTAAATCTAGCTCGCATGCCCTCATTCATGCAGCAACCATTGTACGGACGCAATGGCTGCAGACGCTTTTCCTTCAGGATGGGCGCTTGGCACACGTTAGTACGGCAGAACCTGCCCCTACGGAATCCATCACGGGTTTTTTGTTTGCAGGCACACTGAGGCTTCAGGATGCAGGAGCTTCTTCCTGGCACTGCCTAACCGTCTATTCTCCCAGTGGAACATAGGGTTTGTGACCCCTAACAACGGCTTTTTTTGTTTCACCCAGTTGTCTCGCCATTCCCGGAAGTTGCGTCTACTAAGGGCGACGGTACCTTGGCGTACTGATTTCCCGCATACCACTACAAGCGGAAACTGTTATCTCCTCGTACCTCCTCCGACCACAATGGATGACGCCTTGGGCGACGGTTCCTATGCGTTCTGATCTCCCCCTGCCATGATGGATGCAGTCGAGGATGCAGTCGTGGGCGACGGTTCCTATGCGTTCCGATCTCCCCCTGCCATGACGGATGCAGTCGTGGGCGACGGTTCCTGTGCGTTCCGATCTCCCCCTGCCATGACGGATGCAGTCGTGGGCGACGGTTCCTATGCGTTCCGATCTCCCCTGCCACGATGGATAAAGGCCTGGGCGACGGTTCCTATGCGTTCCGATCTCCCCCTGCCACGATGGATGCAGTCGTGGGCGACGGTTCCTATGCGTTCCGATCTCCCTCTGCCACGATGCCTAAAGTCCTGGGCGACGGTTCCTATGCGTTCCGATCTCCCCTTGGGACGGCTTGCCACATCAATCTCCTCACAATGGATATCTGAGTTTACGGCGGATGGCATAGCTCCGGGCCAGTTTTCGATTTCCCCAATCGCCTCCGGCTCCTGGGTTGCAGCATACTGAAGGCCATCGCAACAGCTGAATCAATGCCACAGGCTATATGGCACAGTTCCTGATACTACTGCAGTCTCCCCAGCCGCCAATGGCCCCTGGGTTTTTAGCGCACTAATGATCCCCAAACCAGCTGGATCACATCAGGCATACTGAGTACAGCTCTGCCACCGGGAAAAGAGCAGGATATTGGCACGCCACTCAGAACCAGCTGTATTCTATACGCCTTAACCTAGGCAGAGAGGGTCTTTCCTTCCAGATCGCTTGAGGAGCTATCCACTGGAGCTACGATGTTACGCTTGGAAACGATATATTAGGTACTGTGACCTAGTGGTAAGCACAGCTGCCTACCAACGCTAAGGTGCCCGGTCCCTGCCGGGTACAGGCATCTTGCTAATCTTCAGTCATAGTTCCTCTCGCCTATGTTTTTCCCGGACTATGGATGGTTCATCAGTTCCATTTGACGAAGCTAAATACATCTTGGTTGTCACATGTTATTCACCAGGTAGCCAACTTCAACAGTCATGTGATACACTGGGAAAACCTTTTCCCCAGTGGAGCCGTCTTTATCCTGTCGGACTGTCGTTAATTAGTAGTTTTTTCCTTTTCATCAGTTCTTGGTTTCCTCGAATTCTCTAGGCTGAGGACGGATACGATAATCCGCTCCTGAATACAGTTCTTTCCCTTGTATGTTTCTATCTGCATACCCTACAGGGAGCACGCACAATCACATCCAACGAAGGGTCCTCTCTCCTTCGGGCCCACTTTCCACCCAGACAGTCCAGGGGCTTGACCTACTTCGACATGTCGCTGACAGCAGATGTCAACTTGTACTCTGTCTAGGTTTACTGTTCATGGTTCATTTCTGCCAGACGGTTGATGTCCTGTCCTCGCCGGCACACCCCATAGGTTTGGGGGTTCTTGTCCCTCACATTCACTACATTTGGTCATCCATGGCAGCATGGATGTTTATTATAGATGTGTGTGTATATATATATATATGTGTGTGTGTGTATATGAGGGAGGACCTATTTCTCACTCGCAGTGGTTTTCCACGCGTAGTGGCTTCCTTCCTGGGTATGCCCTTGGTTTTTAGCCACCCTTACCGGTTCGTTCACAGGTGTTTATAGGTGATTCTCCCTTTGGTCCTATTGCCAGAGACCTGTTTTTTTTCCGGCTGCCTTCGCAGTATGCACCTTAGATGCTGGTTCTGCGTCCTCTTATGCTTCCGGCTTCAGTTACCCCCTTTTTTATTTCCAAAAATCTTGTTGACTTTCTCGAGAAGTTTCCTTACGCTGTTCCCACAAGTATGTGTCGTTCTGGAGACGCTTCCATTGCCGGTTCATACTGTTTGGCTGTGGCGTTTCCTCTTAGCAGCCTTTACTCCACCTTAGAGGGTGTTTTGACCAACGCGGTCACCCTTATGAAGATGGTCTTTTCATCCCATCTGCAAGTCCTTTTTCTTACCAACCCTGTGCCTCGCGCCGGGGCAGTGAGTAATGTTGGGTACGCTCGGTTCTCTGTCGCACCTTTTTTGTTCCTGTATGGACATTTCCACACATGCAGAGACCGAACTCTTTAGGTCTTTTTTCCCTCAGAATGATACCATGGGACTATGCCAGGTGCCCTGGTCACGGGTCTACTACCTTAGAACTGCTGGCTAGCACTGCTGTCTAGAAATAGTATCGTTTTTGGTTATTGCATACCAAGCCTCTCTACTCCTAGGAAAGGAGTATCCTGGATCGTTGGTGCCAGGTCTATGTACAAACAGGTGGGCTCGCCTGCCACCTGAGTTAGTCTTTACTTTCGGTAATCATTTTGACGTCTATACTCAAGCGTTACCAAACGCAAATCTGGCTACCACCTCGGTAGTGCGTTTTTTAAAGTGTTTATGACAATATTCTCTACCCACCCAGGGACTGCTTTAGGACGTCCCACGGTCTGTGTCCCCCAATGAGGCGAAGGAGAAAAGGAGATTTTTGTGTACTCACCGTAAAATCCTTTTCTCTTAGCCTCTAATTGGGGGACACAGCTCCCACCCTGTTGTCCGTATCGGGCTTTGTGGGTATTGTTTCTATCTTAAATGCTTTCCTGTATACATGCTTTTTCTTTAGGCTTTACTTTCGTTGAGCTCATATAGTCTTTCTGTTCAGCTCTACGGTCCTTTGGCGTCATATATAGTCGCCCTTGTCTGGCCTATTTCTTGTCACTGTCGTCTTCTCCTACTGCTTTAGCACAAAACTGGTCGGGTAAGGGCCCAGCCAGGGGTGTATGCTGCGGAGGAGGAGTCAGTTACTCTTTTTCAGATATTGCCTAGTGTCGCCTCCTAGTGGACAGCAGCATAACACCCACGGTCTGTGTCCCCCAATTAGAGGCTAAGAGAAAAGGATTTTACGGTGAGTACACAAAAATCTCCTTTTTTCTGGATAATTTGAGCACAGTTCAGACTAGCACACAGTGTCTTATGTGTGGCCAGGAAATGAAGGCCCTATCTCAGTGTAAGTCTGTGGAGTGCCTTATTGGGAGTCTGATAGTGAGAAAATAATTATCGGTCCACACAGGAGATGCTGTATGCTACAACTAAGCTGAGTAGGGAACGCTGGGAACTAGAGAAGTCCCCTGGTTGGTAAGAACTTGGCACATCAACACTACACTATATACATATTGGTAAGGAATTAAAAATACATACTTTGGTTGGTAGTGCTTAGGGCAATTTATTATGGCTGTATAGGTCCTAGTACAACAATACAAATTATAATCGTTTTGTACTAATCCTGTGTGGCAGGTCTGAGAAATCAGCTGAGAAGCCACATGTAAATTAGCCATGTGCAGATTACAGGTGTGGCAATGTACTTAAAATACATAGACACACCCAATGCACTGGTTAAATTTACATGTGGCTTCAAAACTTGATTTCTCACTGCTGGCACATTAAAATTACTAAAGGTTTATTTTTTTATTGTTCTGTGATCTGTGTAGCCAGGATACTGGTTGTATTGTTCTCTTGGCAGATTTCCTTTAATAAATCTTCCTGTTAGTGGTTTTTACTAGTACCGCTTCATCACTGAAATGTGATTTTCTAATTGCTCGTTCTTAAAGGAAAACTGTCAGGTCAAAAATCCACATGTCACTGATATCATTTTCTAATTCCTCCCTCTAAACTCTTTCTATGTATGTATTTCTTTTATGTATATTCTCCTCCTATCTTCTGTAAACCTCAAATAAAGAGATTCATTCTATCTGTCACTCACAGTGAATAATCCACTTAGTTCTCTGCTGTCTCCTCCCCATAGCATGAATATGCATGTCACATCACAACACCGGAGATCAGTGGGGGGGCTGTATTTCCTCTCTGTTCTCTGTGTGCAGCATCACAAGAGGTGACCTACAACACAGAAGCTGTCGCAGCACAGCAGGGTATCTGATTTAGGGCTGGACACACTCTCCTAGTTACATGCGAGTCTCTCGGACGAGACTCGGATGTGACTGGAGCAGTGACCCTGAACGGCTTCTCCTGTCTAGATGTGACTGTCAGCTGATTGTGGTTTTGTGCAGCTCCACATTCCTCGTCCAGAGAGGGAGAGGCCGTTCAGAGTATCTGCTTCAGCCTCTTCGAGTCTCGTCCGTGAGACTCGCATGTAACTAGGAGAGTGTGTCTGAGCCCTTACAGAAACAAATGGAGTCTAGATCAGGCAGATCTGCAGTAGCTCTCTCCCTCCATGGTGAAATCAACTGAACAGACCTGTAAGTGAAACCTGACACTGCACTGTTAGCAGAGGGAGGAGAGAGCTGCTGAGAGGGAGTGCATAATTACATGACAGTTTATACAGCACAGGACTAATTGTCTCAGCTTATGATGAGACAGGTCTAATGCAGCAACTGTCTGCAAGTTCTGCCAATGTGATAACATGGAAACTACAAAGGCTACAATAATGATTTTACAAGTTTTTAAAAGGTCTGCCCAGGCACTAGTCAAGGGTAATATTTGTATCATACTGAAAAATGACCTGACAGTGCCCCTTTAAAGGACTGCGAATCCAGTTTTTATGTACTGTTGGTAGAGACTGGTCCAAGGGATAGAATAAAAGTCAATTCTTATTGTTGCACCAGCTATTTGCTATAACAGCCCTATTATAGTAATAGTGACCGAGTTATACACAAATGTATTCTGAGTGCAGACCTGTAACATATGGAGACATGAAGACCAGTTTTGAGAAATTACATACAGTATTTTTTTTTTTTTTCATATGTCCTCAGCAATGAAGCATATGGTCTGTTATACCAGTTCAACACCCCGCCTAGAGTGTTGTCTGGTCTGGGTTGCACATGTGCTTTTCTTAATGATACCCTTCGTAGCCGGAAAACATTCATCATGATACAAGAGTTAATTAGATTCCGAGCTCGCTGTTAATGCTAATTATAGTCTGATGGCAATTAACAAAGAGGAGGGTACCGAGAAAACAAAATGCTAATTCCCCCCTAGTTGTGTGTAACTAGATCAGCGCCTTAGACATACACTATTCAGTGTTTCCTTATCACACTGTAACTCATCATCAGGTTCATGCTTTGTAGACCTGGAGGAGGGTGGAGTACCTCTACCATGCTGCACTGTTTATCAGCTCTCCATCAGTCTCCTGCACTGGATGTCCCCTCAATGGAAGAGGCTTAACTAAGGAACACAATGCAAAGATGCAAATGAATGATGCAAATCCTCTCGGCATCTGCATATGAATGCACCTCACATGACACAGACCAGACACCTGAGAGCTCCTGTGTGTCCAGAACCTGGGCCTCGGTGGATGTTAGCTGTGTACTTTCAGGATTATAGTAAAACTAGCTAATGAACCATTCTATGCCCGAATGACAAACATTTTTATTGCCATTATTTTTAATATTATTGAATAATTAGCTAAAACAAAATTTATTTATTGCATAAAAACTTCCTGTAAACCACATCTTTGGTGCAACCTCTGTATGTATGCACATACTGCGATCTCCGCCACCATTTTCTTGAAGACACTGTCTGCAAACATCATCGGACTCTGGTGACTGGTGATATTAGCAGAGACAGTGTCTTCAGAAAATGGGTCCAGAGTTTGCGGCCTATTCCTGCGCTGACTCCGGAGTCATATTGAAGAATTCAACTATAACATAATCATAGCACTGTACATACACCGGTCATCCAGCTTCGGACAGAAGGACACATTCAGCATTATATTATAGCTTGGTTATGCTTGATTATGGTCTATGGTCTATACATTATTGGTTACACTTGATAAGGGTCTAGTTTCATAGCAACCAATCAGAGCTCAGCTTTCATGTTACCTCAGCAGCTTCAATGCTAAAAGCTATACTCTGGTTGCTATAGGTGATGTTATAAAAATAATGCATTATTTGTAGTGAAATGTACAGATGTATCAGTGCTGGTAGTGATATAAGGGTTTTAACATAGGATCTTGGTAGGATAGGTTGCCCGGCAACCAACTGCAGTGCAAGTGACAGTTGGAATTAACCCGGCGGAGGACTAGTGCTTAAAAAAAGAGACGCTGAAGCCAATGTAGGTGGGCCCCTTTCCCCTTGCCTCTTGTCCCTTGGTGGTTTGCAGGGTTCGGCCGCAGAAGGAAAAAAAGCATCCTGTTTCTTTACCGCATCCGTTTTCGATGACTGTATTGTAGAGGAATTTTAGTACTTTATTAGAAGAGACTTAAGGCCAGTAAATAATAGCCAGGTTCCGATAACATCATGTAAGCTGGTCTTTTTCAACATTGAAGATGTCAAACAGCATCTCACAGGATGTAAAAATTACACGTTCAAATTAGATACGAGGTTGGGAATTGTCATTCCATAGCGTAGCATTGAGATCGTGTCTCCCTGTCAAAAAGGATTCACTCCCACGGGGCACAATGCTGTAATGATCCAAAGATGTAGTTTACCGATCCAGCAGGCGGGTGTGTTGGTACTTCCACACATAACGAGAATCACTAACGGATGCAGTTTGTAAAAATATGGACGCAAAGGATTACTTAGGATTAATTAGGTTGAGTCAATAAATTTAACAACTTGGAGTTTGAAAAGATCATACTGACAACCAGATGACAAATGTCCACGGATCTTGATGATGGGCCCTTTATTTAGAGATTTCCGAATGTATGCATAGATTTTGCAATAAAAAAACCTTTGTCTTGGGCAAGTCAAATTGCAAGTTCCCTACCACCACTAGTATGTACGTCTCCGCTCTTAAGTAATACCCATCTATATGGTGTTTAAACTTCAGTAAGACAACAAATTTGTGGGAACACCTATTTGGTATCTTATATTATTGTCATGGTATAAAGTCGTACTTGATTGTACTGTAAACAAGGCTTATGAAAGGAAAACAATGTATTCTAGACCCAAAAACCTTGTTAGAAAAATGCAGTCATGGTATGGGATGCTGAATTTTCTATGTCAGTAGGTCAAGGCATTCATTCCCCTTTTAATTTGAATTTAGTGCTTACACTAGTTTTATTTTCCCTGTCAAAGAATATTTTTTTATTTACCCTTCCAGCTTTGATTCAATCATACTGGTCCGCCACCGAATGCTGAGACGATTTGGAAAATTTGGGTGAGCAACTTGGATGAAATGTGCCAATTGATGCAAGGACCCATGTGGTGGGAATAAAACCCGGGCCTTTCGATATACACAGGTATATTTATTTTTTAAGATGTTTCATCTAATTCTTGTATGTAAGCAATTAAAGATAATTTTTAAATTCACTATTAAAGTTAATATGTAATTTAAAAGCTTGCAAGATTTACAGGTAACATAATTTAAAGGACCTATCCTTAATTCTCGCCCAATTAGACACATAATTACATTGGATTTTCTTGCAATACTTGGCTAAAGAATAAGTTTTAGACTGGCTGAGACTATAAGGGACTAGCTTAACGTGTCACCCTTTAGCTCAAAATCTTGGGGAGGTCTTTCCCTTATGCATGTACGGAACTCCCTGATGATTCGAAAGAAATCAAAGAATAATGATCTTGATTTCCTAGTTTCCCATTCTTACAGTCCGAGAAATTTGGGGTTTTTGATTTTTAGGTTTTAAACATTAAAATTTTAAAATTTTAAATTTTACATGAAACAATAACCATAATAATTGTTGGAAATTTTAACTTTGTGTTTAAATTGGATGAATTTATTTAAATTAATCTTTCATTTTCTTTTATAAATATTTGGTTATTTTATCGCATAATTTGCAAAAATTTGTGGATTATTAAACCAGTGGCATATGGTGGCGAGAATCAGCCCGGGCCCGGGAAAGGGGGGGGCAGGGGGGTGGAAAATTCCGCCACCAAGGGCGTACAGTTTGTGGGCCGGCCTTTTCCCCCCTAAGTTGCAGGCCATCTCCTCCTGAACTCCTCCTCTGCACTTCCCTCCTCCCTTTCCCCCCCCTTCCTCTCCCCACTCCTCATTCCATCCCCTGCCTCTTCCCCGTGTCATCCTCTCTCCCCCCTCCGGTCCCCTCTTTCTCACTCCTGCTTGTTCTCTTTTCCCGCCTCCCTCTCTTTATGCGATCTTGCCTCTTTCATTTTCCTTCTATCCTCCATGCTATCCCCTTGCGCCCTTCTTTTCCCCCTTACCCTCTCCCTCCCCCCCATCCCCCTCCTTTTCACCGCTTAAACCTGGTCCCCCCCTCCCCTCCTTTGCCACTTCCCTACTCCTCCCCACTCCTCTCCATCCTCATCCCTTTTTCCTTTCTCTCTCTTAACCCCCCCCCCTTTTCATCCTCTTTTCCTTTCTTTCTTTCGCCCTTTTCCCGCTCTACTTCCTCTCCTCCTTACCCCGCCTCTCTCCCCCTTTTCCCGCTCTCATCCACTTTTCCTTCCCTCTCTTCCTCTCCTCTTTCCCCTTTTCTTTCCCCTCATCCCCCTTCCATCTCTCCTGTCCCCGTCCACCCTTTCCCCTCCTGGCCTCAACCCCCTCGCTCTTTCCACCTTTCCCTGCAGATTCCATCCTCTCCCCTGCATCCATCCTCTTTCCCCAATTCTCATTCCTTGTCCCTGCAGATTCCATCCTCTTCCCTGCGATTCCATCCTTGTCCCTCGCAGATTCCTCCCTGTCCCTGCAGATTCCATCCTCTGTCCCCTGCAGATTCATCCTCTGTCCCGCAGTTCCATCCCTGTCCCCTGCGTTCCATCCTCTGCCCCTGCAGATTTATCCTCCTCTGTCCCCGCAGATTCCTCCTCCCCCTCAGTTCCATCCTCTGCCCTGCAGATTCCCCCCATCCTCTCCCCCCTGCAGTTCCATCCTCTTGCCCCTGCAGATCCATCCTCTGTCCCCTGCAGATTCCATCCTCTGTCCCCTGGATTCCATCCCTTCCCTGCAGATCCATCCTCTGTCCCCTCAGTCATCCCTGTCCCTGCTTCCATCCTCTGTCCCCTGCAGATTCCTCTCTGCCCCCTGCAGTTCATCCTTTCCCCTGCAGATTCATCCTCTGTCCCCCTGCATTCCCCCATGTCCCCCTGCAGATTCCATCCTCTTCCCCCTGCAGATCCATCTTGTCCCCCAGTCCCATCTTGTCCCCCTGCAAATTCCACCTTGTCCCCCGCAATCCCATCCTCTTCCCCCAATCCTCCCTCTGTCCCCTGATCCCACCCCCCTGCAGATCCCATCTTCCCCTGCGACCCCATCCCCCTGCAGATCCCACCTCTGTCCCCCTTCCCCTCCTCTGTCCCCTGAACCTCCTCTGCCCCTGCAGATCCCTCCTCTGCCTCCCTTTCATCCTCTGTCCCATGCGATCCCATCCTCGTCCCTCAGACCATCTGCAACCTGCCTGCCCTTTAACCACCCTCCACCCTTCAAACCCGGGTGGGTTCCTTGCAGATGCCCGGGGGCCCTTAGGGCTTGGGGGGGGGTCTGACACACGGGGGGCTCCCTCGGGGCGGCAAGGCGCTGAACGGGCGGGGGCACCCAGGGGGCGACAAGGCCCTGGTCCGGGCCCGCTCCCCCGCCCCAGCTAAACCCTTATACCCTTAAAAGCTTGAGTCCCTGAAAGACAACCCCCTGAATTTTTTTAAAAAAATTAACTGCTGTTGCCTCAAACAAATTTTAAAAAACGGAAGGGCCCCTTACTTTTTTTTGTTTGTAACTGTGATGTTATTTAGTTTTGGTTTTTGAAGATAGGAATTTTTTTTTAATTTGATCAGTCATGTGCTTGGAAGGGGGGGGGGGGGGGTGATTTTGATAATGTACCTGAGCTGTGTGTGCGTGTGTATTTTGATAGTGTAGTTGAGCTGTGTGTGTATGTAGCATAACAGGATTATGTATGTATAGCAGAACTATGTATGTGTGCTTGTGTGTAGCAGAAGTGTGTGTATGTAGCAGTGCTGAGTGTGCATGTAGTGTATTCCCAGTGTTGTGTGTGTGTGTATATATATGCACTGCAAAGTGTGTATATAATTTGAGTGCTCTAAATTTATAATTTGAGTGCTCTAAAATTATATGTATATATTTCACATGCTTCATAGAAACACCAACAATAGCTCTGTTATTTCTCTATTCTACTCTAGAATAATGAAATTAATTGTATTGACCCCTCAACTTCTTTACACCTCCAGGGAAGATCTGACTTAGTTTTGAAACATGGTTTTACCATTTTCTGCTGTTGAAAACTTTGGGTTTGACTTATAGTAAGATGCAACTCTTTGCACGCAAAATATGTGTTATTTCCTTTAGTAACATTTAATGGATGCTCATCTTTTAGTACATCATGTAGCTTAGAAATGCTGAATGACCATGCATTACATAGACTTGTATATATGGTGGCACAATCCACCTCGGTGAAAGAGTTGGTTACTTAGCTTTGTTCACTCCTTAGATCAGATGCAATTTACTCAGCAAAGTATGATGGTTCAGGACACATTGAAGTACTGAAAGGCCATGAATACTTGTCTCATCCTTTTGCCGTCACACTGTATGGTGGAGAAGTCTACTGGACAGACTGGAGGACAAACACCTTAGCGAAGGCAAATAAATGGACTGGTCACAATGTGACTGTTGTACAACGCACCAACACTCAGCCTTTTGACCTTCAGGTTTATCATCCCTCACGACAACCCCTAGGTAAGACTGAAAATTCATTGGTGAATTCATATTTTCTTCCTGGGATTTTGAAGGGGTTTTCCCACGAACAAAGTTCATTCTAAATTTGATTTTAATTAATAGATCTTGGGATAATAATAATTTCCACAATTTGATGTGTATAAAAAAATGTTCCTGTGCTGAGATAATCTTATATATGTGTCCCTGCTACGTACTGTGTAATGGATGTGCCTGACTGTACAGAGACATGGTCTGATCATACCACATCTCCTGGGCTGAGATAATCTTATATATGTGTGTCTGCTATGTACTGTGTAATGGATGTGTCTGACCATACAGGGACATGGTCTGATTATACCACATCTGCTGGGCTGAGATAATCGTATATATGTGTCTCTGCTATGTACTGTGTAATGGATGTGTCTGACCGTACAGGGACATGGTCTGATCATACCCCATCTCCTGGGTTGGGGAGGGGGTAAACACATCTATTGATTAAAATCAACTTTGTGAGAAACACCTTTAAAGGTTGCATTGTTGAACTTTTTCTGTCAACCACTGTGAAATTAACCAACTTTTTATTTTATTTCTTTGTTTCATTTTAGCTCCAAATCCATGTGGAGCAAATGATGGAAAAGGGCCATGCAGTCACCTGTGCCTTATTAACTACAACCAGACGTTCTCCTGCGCTTGCCCCCATCTCATGAAGTTGTCTCCAGACAGGAAGACTTGTCTTGGTAAGATTACCAATGTGTCTCCCAAAACAATCTACTGATGCGCTAAGGTTTTCCTATGTGGCAGACCGTGACAATATTCACTGTACTCCGTATGGCTAATAGCATGATGGGAACAATTTATACCATTGGTTTTGTATTGAGCTAGTTGCAATTTTTTCTAAAACCTAATCATGTAAGTGAAATGCATTATGTCCTCCATAAATTATACTTTTTTTCTGGAAACAGATATTTTTTTTTTCTAAACTGTGAAAATGTTTTTCTGTGCGCTTCTTTTATCAAAGGGGTATTTCCATCACATATAGCTTAAAGAGGATATGTCGGTAACTTCACCCCTCTGTCTAGATGTATGCTTATGCAGGTCTGTATTAATCATAATTCCCTTAAGGCTAAACACCCTACATTGACCCGCAAGCAAAAAGTCCCGAAAAAATAATCAGATGATTTAAAAAAAAGTATAATCTTTATTGAAGTGCTCTTTTTACAAAGTGTATCGACATGCCAATAAATGCAATTTTATACAAATAGAAACACGCAGAAAAATACTCTGGTTGTATGGGGAATAACAAGGTTTATTCTTATTATTATTTATATAGCAACATGAATTCCATGGTGCGGTCCATGAGAAGGGGTTACATAAAAACTTATAGATATAGTTTACAGTAAACACATTAACAACGACAGACTGGTACAGAGGGAAGAGGACCCTGTCCTTGCAGACTTACATTCTACGGGATAATGGGGAGTAGGCAGAAGGTCGGGGTGCAGCAGCTCTGGTGGTGGTGAGGCGGCAGCTCGGGTGGTGGTGAAGCGGCAGCTGTGGTGGTGGTGGTGAAGTGGCACAGTGGTCATTGCAGGCTGTAAGCTTTCCTGAAGAGATGGGTTTTCAGGTTCCTTTTGAAGCAGTCGAGGGTGGTGGATAATCGGACATGTTGGAGCACAGAATTCCAGAGGATGGGGGATATTCGGGAGAAATCTTGGAGGTGGTTGTGTGAGGAACGAATAAGTGTGGACGAGAGAAGGAGGTCTTGGGAGGATCGAAGATTACGTGAGGGAAGATAGTGTGAGATTAGTTCTGAGATATAGGGAGGAGACAGGTTATGGATGGCTTTGTAGGTCAGTGTTAGTAGCTTGAACTGGATTTATTGTGGAATTGGAAGCCAGTGAAGAGATTTGCAGAGGGGAGAAACAGTGGAGTAGTTAGGAGAGAGGTGGATTAGTCAGGCAGCAGAGTTGAGGACAGACTGGAGTGGTGCAAGAGAGTTAGCAGGGAGGCCACAGAGGAGTATGTTGCAGTAAACGAGGCGGGAGATGATGAGGGCGTGTATAAGAGTTTTAGTAGATTGAGGACTGAGGAAGGGATGAATTCTGGAAATATTTTTGAGCTGGAGGTGGCAAGAGTTTGAATGTGAGGTTTGAAAGACAGGGCAGAGTCGAGAGTAAGTCTGAGGCAGCGGATTTCGGGTGCAGGAGAGAGTGTTATGCGATTTACCATAATAGATAGATTCCGTAGGGAAGATACATGAGTTGGAGGAAAGATAATGAGTTCGATTTTGCCTACATTGAGTTTTACGAAGTGGGAGGTGAAGGAGGAGGATGTGGCTGATAGACACTCCTTGTTTCTGGACAGCAGTGAGGTGACGTCTGGGCCAGAGAGGTAGATCTGAGTGCCATCAGCGTACAGGTGGTACTGGATGCCATGGGACTTTGAGTTGTCCTAGGCCAAGGGTATAGATAGAAAAAAGTAGGGGCCCCAGAACAGAGTCTTGTGGGACAACAACAGAGAGAGGGCGGGATGAGGAGGTAGTGTGGGAGTGGGAAACGCTAAATGCGCGGTTGGAAAGGTATGAGGTGATCCAGGAGAGGGCAAGGTCTTTGATGCCAAGGGAAGAGAGGATCTGTAGTAGGAGGGAGTGGTTGACTTTTGTCAAAGGCAGAGGACTGGTCTAGAACGAGGAGCATGGAGGACTGCTTGTTGGCTTTGGCAGTGAGTAAGTCGTTAGTAATTTTGGTCAGGGCAGTTTCAGTGAAGTGGTGGGGTGGAAGCCAAATTGGAGATTGTCAAGGAGAAAGTTAGCTGAGAGGTGGGAGGAAAGTTGAGCATAGACATGCTGCTCGAAGAGTTTTGAAGCAAAGGAAGCAGCGATATGGGGCGATAGCTGGGCATAGCAGTCGGTCAAGGTTTGGCTTTTTGAGGATGGGTATGATGGTGGCATGCTTGAAAGCAGAGGAGAAAGTACCAGAAGATAGCGATAGGTTGAAGAGGTGGGTTAGGGCTGGAATGAGCAGGTTAGTGAGCTGGGGGAGGAGGTGGAAAGGGATGAGGTCAAATACACAGGTGGTGAGGTGTGATTTGGATAGGAGACAAGTAAGCTCTCCTTCAGTAATGTTGGAGTGGGAGGTTATGAGGGAAGGGCAGAGGTCTGGTATATGGAGGGGTTGGGGTGGTGAAACAGTAAAGGTTTGCCTTGTTTGGTCGATCTTATTTTTGAACTTTGTGGCGAAGTCTTCAGCAGAGATGAGGGAGGTTGGAGGGGCAGTGGTGGGCGGAGGAGAGAGTTGAATGTACTGAACAGTTGTTTGGGGTTGTAGGATAAGGAAGATAAAAGGTTTGTGAAGTAAGTCTCTTTAGCAGAAGTGAGGGCTGATTTGAAGGAGAGTGTAGCTTATTTGAAGGCAGTGAAGTCATCTGGTAGGTGCATTTTCTTCCAGCGCTGCTCTGCGACCCTGGATACTTTCAAAGTTGTTTGGTGAGATTGGTGTTCCAGGGTTACCTATTGATTCGTCGCACTTTGCCATGCGTGAGAGGGGCAACTGAGTCTATGGCTGATGTGAGGGTGGCGTTGTAGAAAGCGGTGGCACTGTCTGGGTCATGGAGTTAAGATATGGAGGACAGAGGTAGAAGAGAGTCTTAAAGTCTGTGAATGTCTAGGTGTGCGAGAGTTCTGCGAGGATGAGCTAGTGTTTGGACAAGCGGGGCCGGTAAGGAGGACAAGGATGAGAAGGTAAGTAGATGGTGGCCAGATAGAGGGAAGGGGGAGGTTGTGAGATTAGATAGGGAACATAGGCAGGTGAAGATGAGGTCTAGTGTATGTCAGTCTGTGTGGATGTGGCTGTGGAGGACCACTGAGTAAGTCCAAAGGATGAGGTAAGTGAAAGGAGTTTGGAGGCTGCTGGCTGGCGAGTGTCAGTAGGGATATTAAAGTCACCCATGATGATGGTGGTTATGTCAGCCGAGAGAAAGTGAACAAGCCAGGTGGAGAATTGGTCAATAAAGGCAGTGGCTGAGCCTGGTGGTCGGTATATGGCAGCCATTTGGAGATCAGAGGAAGAGTAGATACAGATAGAGTGAATCGCGAAAGAAGGAAGGATATGGAAGGGTGGGGGTAGGATTGGGATGAAGGAGCAGTTTGAAGACAGAAGGAAACCCACTCCTCTGCCATGTCTGTTGTCAGGGCGAGGAGTGTGGGAAAAGTGGAGGCCACCATAACTCAGTGAAGCAGGGGAGGCCGTGTCTGGGGCCATCAGCCCAGGTCTCAGTGAGGGCCAGGAAGGAAATGTTACAGGAAGTAAAGAGATCTATTAATCACATGGAGCTTGTTGCAGATTAAGCAGGCATTTCAAAGTGCTCCAGAGAGAGGAAGCAGGAGGGTGGGGGTCAGTGGCACTGGTTTTACATGTGAGAGATTGCAGTAGTTTATCTTAGTTTGAGAAAGATAGGGGTGAGGGACGTGTGAGATCGGGAGGGGGGGAGGCAGAATTGGGGGATATGTTACCAGCAGTGAGAAGAAGCAGAGAAAGGGAAAGCAGGTGGGTCGGCTTGCATTATATTTTAGTAGGAGCGGTCTGAACTTAATGGCCACTTTACACACACCAACTTATCTGTACAACTTCTGAACAACTTACTGGTTGCAGTGAAATCATGGACACATTGTTCTATTTGTACACAGCCACAAAATGGAGCAATGTATCCATGATTTCACTGCAACCAGTAAGTTGTTCAGAATTTGGACAGATAAGTTGGTGTGTGTAAAGTGGGCCTTAGAAGCAGGTCTGCAGATGAAGCAAGGTGAGGGGGGTAAGAGGGAAGGGGAGATAGTTATTTGGGGATAGTGAAGGAGAGTGAGGATTAGTGGAGCAAAACTGGTGAGGGCATATGTAAGCATGTTGAAAGAGCAGGGTGAGAAAAGAATGGCAAGTAAAATTAGAAGACAGTAATTACTCTTACGTTCTGGCCAATTTCTCGTATGTTTATGATGTCAAACTTTAAAGATGTCAAACTTAAACTGATGTCATATTCAGACAAAGATCATTCAGACCTCCTTCACTTAATATATACCATTTAAATATCCACAAAATGGATATGGTGTGAATAGAGGGGACAAGGGAGGAGGTTGGAGTAGGAGGACACCACACAGCAGGGGCAAATTGATGGTGGGTTTACACGCCGCGATATCGGCGTCCAACTCCGACCCAACTCCGCCAAAAAGTCACGTGGATCGCGAGTTGGACCCGATATCGTGTGCGCGTTGTACTGTTTTAGCATCCAACGCGATCCTGGAACGATGCCAAAACGATATCGGAGTTGAATAGCAGAGCTATTTAACTTCCCGATATCGCAAGGCCGTTGTAGCAGGATCGCTGCGTGTGACAGCCCAACTCCGATGCGTACTCGCACCTCACCATTAACTCCCATGTTAAATGGTCGTTACTGGGTTGGTGGGCGTACACATCGGAGGGACGTTGTTTCCCGATATCGCAGCGTGTAAACCGGCGATGCGATATCGGGAAAAGTGCTCCCAAAATGTGCGCTCCCGCGGCGTTGTATGCGATATCGGGACGATATCGCTACGTGTAACCCCACCATGAGACATTGGAGCAAATAGGAACAATTGGATGATTGCATCAAAGCAGTAGAAAGACAGATTCAGATTAAGATGGAAGGATAGGGATAGGTGTGAAAAGCACAGACCTATCAGTATGCATTCAGTGAATTTGAAGTATCATACACGGGATTATAGTCAGGGAAAAAAGCAGCAGCGTACCAGTTAAAGCAGAGGAAGGCGAAGAGATGGGGTTCTGGGCTACAGTGGATATTCTTATTTAAAGGATATATCAGACATACCAGTTTAAGCTTATAAAGGTTTATACATGAAGACAAATGCCTCTCTGCTTACTAGGAGAACTGAACACACGTCAAATAATTCATAGGTAGGCTCTTCACCTCAACATCCATAGAATGTATAGTAAATTGCTATGGTGCATATGGTCACGGGCACAATTAGAAGATTATACGGTCACCTGCATATAAATAAATAATACCCACTGCTTAACCTATCTACGTGTTATCATATATTGATCCCTGGAATTACCAATTTTTAGCAAAACTGATGACTCATAATATTACAGTACACCGGCGACCAGAGAATATATTCAACACAACTTCATTTAAGAGATTAATTATTTTGAGGGGGAGAGATACTACCCAAGGTTATTATCCATATATTAAACAATGTGCCCTAAATGTCTATATGATATACCCACGGACAAAATTAGAATTAGTACACTGCAGGACTAGCCAACAAATCCACAATTATGAGCCTAGGACCAGGTTAGGCAGTAATCTATTACCTACAACTCAATCTGATTTATATATAATAAGATTACTTTCCCTGTCACAGGGTACAATCCTTAGCTATGCCTCAAATCATGCAGGACAAAAAACAATATCCAAATATGGTCCAGCTAATAGGAAGTGAATTCACATTGGAACCCAACTTAAATCAAAGCCAGTTGTTCTGAGGTATACAGGATTAAGGACTATGTACCTAATGCACTGCCCACAATGTAAGTATCCATACCCATTTTACCCTAGAGATAAAGGTTTAAAACATACCCTATAGATGGTAATCTCGGACCTGTGCTCCAATAGCCCTACATGCATTTCATACGCTTAGGACCTCATCGGAGGGGTTAATGGTAGCACATTAATTCCCCTGACGAAGTCCTAAGCGTACAGAACGTACGTAGGGACTATTGGATATTGTTTTTGTCATGCATGATTTGAGGCATAGCTAAGGATTGTACCCTTTGAGACGGAAAAAACTCATTTGGGCTCTTATCATATATAAGTCAGATTGAGTTGTAGGTAATAGATTACTGCATACCCTGGTGCTAGGCTCATAACTGTGGATATTTTGGCTAGTCCTGCAGTGTACTTATTCTAATTTTATCTGTGGGTACATTATATGGCCATTTAGGGCAGATTGTTGAATATATGGTTAATAACCTTGGGTAGTAATATCTCCCCCTCACAATAATTAACCTGTTTAATGAAGTTGGCTAGAACATATTCTCTGGTCAACAGTGTACAGTTATATTTTGAGTCCTCAGTACTGATAAAAATTGGTAATTCCAGGGATTAATATGATATTGATTAGATCGGTTAAGTGGTGGGTGTTATTTATGTATATTTATTTACATTTGGGACTTTTTGATTGCTCATGCAGGTCAATGAACACTTTTAAATCTTTTACCCAGTACTGCATTCTTGAGCACTTACCACTTTTAACCATACACAAATGAGGCTTTACGTGCTCTGGTGTGGCAGAGCACTTTCCAGGCTTTTGGCTCCAGAAGTTATTTTTACTTCAGCACCAGCCTCTTTATCTTGATGAATCACTAATGTCTGTGTGGCATCAGGAGCCAGGCAAAGAATCTGACCTACCGGGGAGACGAGCAAGCAATGTCTTCTTAGGCTGGTTTCACACTGGCGTTTCTCCTTCGCCTCATTGGGGGACACAGACCGTGGGTGTTATGCTGCTGTCCACTAGGAGGCGACACTAGGCAAATCTGCAAAAGAGTTCAGAGACTCCTCCTTTGTAGCATATACACCCTGAAGCAGGAAGCAATTCTCCAGTTTTTGCTTAGTGTCGATAGGAGGTAGACATGGTCCATAGGACCACTCCAAATTAAATAGTTAGATATTTTTTACTTAGATTTTTTAAATTCTTTTTTACCAAGAATATGAGAGGGCGACGGTATCTCCGCATACCGATTTCCCAAAACCAGCAACAGGCGGGAACGCGGGGTGTTACCTCCACGTATCCCCTCCTGCCACGATGGATAGGGAGCAAGGCGACGGTTCCATTGCGTTCCGATCTCCTTGTTTTTTTCCTCCCATGGCCGGCGCTTCCACATTTTCCCCTGTCCCCACTGGGAACCTCAGGGTGACTTCTGCAGGCTTGCAGAGAATCACAGCAGAAAAGAGCTGATCCTGCTGGACAATCAGGACGCCAGGCCAGGCACAGAGTTCCCCATCTCCCTTCTGGGTTATGGGTCGAGCAAGCAAGCCCAAGATGCCCTCCCCATTCCCTGTTAGGGTCTGGGTTGAGGAGCCTACTCAGGTAATCAGGGCTCCCCTGGGACCCTGCATGTTCTCTTTACTTTTCCCCCCTGAGCCGACCAGCTGCAGCGTCTGCACGCTGCAGCACTACAAGCCTCACTAGGGGGTCTCTGGGACGCAGGCTCTCCCACCTCGGGTCCCCCCTCCTCCATACTATCCATGCTGTGCCCGCTACCCTGGAAGGGAGCACAGCAGCGGCGGCTTATAGCGGGCCCTGGGTGCCGATGGGGCGCTGCCCCACCATGGTCGCAGCCTCCGGTGCCAGGCGCCGTGCTCCCAGTTCCGGCCCCGGACCTCCGCGCCAGCCCCCCGCCATTCCCGGGCCCGCGTTTTACGCGAGGCCCCGGCTTCGGCCTAGCCGCACGTCACTGTCCCGCCCACCGGCTCGCCCCATTGGACGGGAGCTCGCCAGCGTCAGCACGGGGGCGGGACAGGTCTGAAAAGGGCGCCATCCAGCCTCTCTGCGCGCTCTCGCGCTGGCTCCGCCCCCCTCTTCATGGCACCGCAGCCATTGCAGCCCCGACGCTGACACCGCTGTATACAGCGGCGAACAGCGCTTGGGGCATCAGGGGACTCAGACTGACCAGGCCATCTGTGGCTGGAGGTCAGATGTTGTCAATACGCCACTACAAACACTGGGGTTGCACATAGGACTCTGCTCTGAGCAGAATCCTGCAGGGGCACCCACTAATGGGCAGATGGCAGCAGGCTCATGCTTGCCTCCGCTGAGGCACCCCTTGGTCCCTATCCTCCCAGGTGGAGATAATAGGGATACAGCAAGTCTCACAGCATCCGCTGTACGGGGTATACAGGGACCCCACACAGTACTACTAACACGGCTTCGCTGTGCGCCAGTCTCTGATAGTTGCTGACGGGCAGTCAGCAGTGGCGTACCCCCACCAGGTGCAGAAGTTGCAATCGCACTCGGGCCCTGCAGCCTAGGGGGCCCCAAGAGTGCTTTGTCCTATAGAAAAAGACATACTGTTAAACATTTCCAATAATTGGGGGCCCATTGGAGCCTTCGCATCGGGGTCCCGGGGCCTGATGTTACGCCACTGGCAGCCAGCTTGGTACGGCCTGCCTCAACTTGTACTCCTCCCCCCTCCCTGTACACCAAGTGTGACAGTAATGCTACCCCTGTACTCTGTGACACAGTAACATCACATTACTAGGAATACTGCTAATTCCCAGAGCAGTACAGCCAGAGTCCCTCTGTCCAGCACACGGACCAATTATAGTTGTTCCTACCACCGTGCCAGAGGCAGGTACCTGTTGGTACACCTTCCCGATCTGATAGCCTTACCCGGGGAGGGTAGCTATGTTTAAGTGATATACCGACATGCCCTCCTCCTCGGTCCCCCTCAACGTTGGGAACCCTGTTGATATTCAGACATAAAATACTCATTCATCCCTTCCCAGGCCCCTACATAGTTGAGAGAACTAGGTTGCGTTGGAATTACGGCGAGCAACTCACAGGTTTCTTCCTGGGTCCTCCATTGTCGGAGAGTCCAGTTGAAGTTGCCGTAACCTACAATTATCTGACAACTGCAGGGGTCCTAGGACTGTTACCAATTTTTTCCAATCCCACAGCTACAGTTCTGGTTTGCAGGGATGACGGTCAAGTCCTTCAAGACACAGGATGAACTCCATGATCAGCCCTGCTCGAGTGGTTTAGCTCGGGTCTCTGGAACCCAAGACCCATAACATACTTCCTCCTCAGCTCCCCACTGTCGGAGGCGCTGGGTTGTAGCCGATATGTTATATGCCAAGCTTCTTCCTCGACTCTCCACTGGGGATTCGGGTTGAAGCTGCGGAGGCATGAGGCCTGGCCGGCCTCCGTCACCTGACTACAAAGACAAAACTCGAGGTAGCACGACGTGGAATACGAATTCTGTTGCCAATCTCCTCACTGGACCTATATGGGTATTTGGCTTAAGATGACACGTACGAGTACTCTGCACAGCCTGCCTCGAGACGGGACCTTGCGGCCCCTGACCGCATTAATCCAATGAATGGGCCCTTCTTGCCCCGCAAGACCATGGCTCGAGCCTTCTTCCACGCACTCTGTCCCTTCTCGATTCAGGAGTCACCAGTGGGATAGTACTCGCGGTGTGCAGCACGGGACACCAGCGACCGAATGGTCGTGATCACAGCCTCCGGTTCTTTTCTCTGCCAGCACTGCTCTTGTCTTCCGGTTTCTCCGGACCTCCGCGACGGGCCTCTGCGGTTCCCAAGCCCCGCGTTTTTTAGCAGGGTCCGATTTCAGCGTAGCCGTGACATCTCTGGCTTTCCCGCCCGCTCTCAGCCCGCCTTCTGCCCGCCCTCCACCTGCCGTCGGAGCTTCCGAACCTTCAGCTCAGGGGGTGGGGCCACGTTGAAGGGACTGAAGCGAAAAGATTCCATAGTTTTTTTCCCCGCCTGAAAATGGCAACATATATACTGCTTTTCAGCAGTCTTCCATCTCCGGATGGCTCTTTTATCAATCCATAACTTTCAGAGACTGCGAACACAGTGACATTTACACCGTGCTCGTTAAACAGACTCATTGGGATCGACCTTCTCCAGGTCTACCCAAACTCCAAGGCGCGTGCTGCAACACAGCACATATATCCAGGAGCCCCATCTCCGCTGCGTGCCCTTGACGCCCCATGCTGCAGCGTCACGTACAGAGTCTCAGCCATATGGGACGCACAGCATCGCATGATCATGGCTGCCGTTAGTTGCAACGCATTTACAGCTCTAGTCAGTTTCCCAGACAAAGCACAGATTCTTCATCTTGGACTCCGCAGCTTTCGTCAGGGATTTTCCTCAATCCTTCACAGCTGCTCTAAGAGTCCTGGTCACCATAGTAACCAGTTCCATGGCCTCAGCGGAATCGCCGGCCTTTGCAATTATCCATGCTCAGGCGTTGCACGAATACTGCATGGGGGGCGAGGTACCCCCTTACAATGCTCAGGGCAGTAGTCTTGCCCTGTCTCGAACATACCCCTAAATCTACGCACATTCAGTAGTATCTCTAGGACTGTCATCGTTCAGTCACCTTCTGGCATTCAGACAAGTCAGGATGCAGTCAGTCAATGCCACAGCAGTGGCATATGTCAACCACCAGTGTGGAACCCGCAGTCTCTAAGCGATGACAAGTTCGCCACATTCTTCACTAGGTGGAATCCTACAACACGGTACTGCCAGCTGTTCTCATACCAGGTGTATTCTTCTGAGTAGCGTTTTCTTTTTTCCTACTCTGCCAAGGGACGGACTCAGGGTGACCAGCCCCTTCCCCTACACGTCCTCCGTCGAAACGCCGACGTCAGGTACCCACAGATATGGAGCTGACGGAGTCACTCCTCAATGCCACGGTCCCGGCCTTCCTGGCCTGGTCTCAGGATCCGCGGTCAGTGGGACAGACTCACTAGTCCAAGCCTGGACCGGTACCCGCCTCTCCTATATTTCTTCCTCTCTAACAGTCGGGAATATCAGACGAGAATGTCGCCGGGTCATCTTTATGGTCTCAGACTGATCCACTCGCCCTTGGCGCGCACGCTTGTCCAATTTATAGCTGCAGTACCAGGACGTCTAACGGACTTGTCCAATTTATAGCTGCAGTACCAGGACGTCTAACGGACAGTTCAGACCTGTTCGCTCACGGCCGGTTCTTCCTCAGAACTCTTCACATCTAAGGTTAATACCTTAGCCTTTCAGACCTAGAATTTGACCCAAGAGGTTTTTTTCCCAGGATATTGTGACGAGCGTAGTCACAGAGGAGGACACCTGCCTTATCAGTGATATCCCATCACACACGTGTACTCTTTTTGTTTTTTTTGCTGGGACTCATTTAGAAGTCATTCCCCTTGGCCCTACTTCTTACTGGGGACTCTCCGTCTTCCACTCAGACCTAGACTCACGGTTATCCTTTGGGTCTCTCACACAGCAGGTTTTTCACCCTCTTACGAGCACGTCTTGCCACCAGACTTCTATGAAACCATTCCTCGAAGGGTCTGCTATTTCTGGTCCCCATACAACAAGACTACATACCTGGGGAACTGACCTTGATCCTCGCGGCCGGCAAGAATCCCGTTTTCAGCCATGATGGAATATTACCTATAGCATCCTCATTCACATAGCGGTATGGTTCGGTGGCATTTTATTTGTCTCTGCAGAAGTATCGGTACTTGCAGCGGTTTCGCGTACTCCATCTTTTTTTCTAGTCTTTCATCGGAACAAGACTTTCCTATGGCTGTTTCCTTTCTTCTTCCAGGATAGGTTTCCTCTTTCCACCTACATGAAGACGTCTCTGCCATCGCTATGCCCGACTTCAGTTCGTCTGGTCGCGAGGGACTTCCATGTGCGGGACCTGGTCTGGGCCCTACGCATCTAGATGTCAGTGCCCTCCTGAGCGGTCGGATTCTCTTTTCTTTTTTCTCATTCTTCCAATGGGCAGAACTAAGAACACGTCAGCCTCTAAGGCTCCTCTACCATCCAGGTCGCTTATTCCATCGATGACTCATCCCTTCCAGAAGGTCATGGTATATTCTACTCGGCCAGGAAGGCCTCCTGGACAGTTCGGTAACAGGCATTGGCGCGACATGTGTGTAGGCAGCCAATAGGCCAGCCTACACCCATACCCAAGCCGCTATAGCGCTTGCACTCGGTCCGCAACAAACGCAGGTCTGGGTACACGTGTCCTCCAGGCGGCAGCTCGCCTGTTGGCTCCTTGTTTTCACTGACCGGGCTCAGTGTCACTGACCATGCTCAGTGTCGCTAGTTCCTGGGGCAGGGTTCTTCTCTGACCTTGCTCAGTATATCTAGTTACTTTGTTCTTTCCCACCCAGGGACTGCTTTGGGACGTCCCACGGTCTGTGTCCCCCAATGAGGCGAAGGAGAAAAGGAGATTTTTGTGTACTCACCGTAAAATCCTTTTCTCTTAGCCTCTAATTGGGGGACACAGCACCCACCCTATGCTCTTATGGGCCTTTTCTTCAGTTCTCACATTTCATGGTTAACATGTTTACCATGTTTGCCTATTATCACTCTGTTAGTTGTTGGATGTTTAAACTTGTGCCTGTTTAGCTTCAGGCCTTGTAGTACCATGAGCCTCTTTAATTTCAGACTTGTTATACGATCATGTGCTTCGTTAACTCTTCACTGTTTTCCTCATGCGCCTGCTTAGTTACGGGCCTTGTGGTACTAATATTCCTCTGCTAATTCTTCACTGTTTATACACGTGCCTGTTCGGTTTCAAGCCGTGTTCCACTGTTATTACCTTGTTAACTATATTGTTTACACGGGTTGACTGTGTGTACTTCCTGTGTCACTGTTATTTGTTGACTCTCCTACTGCTTTAGCACAAAACTGGAGAATTGCTTCCTGCTTCAGGGTGTATATGCTACAAAGGAGGAGTCTCTGAACTCTTTTGCAGATTTGCCTAGTGTCGCCTCCTAGTGGACAGCAGCATAACACCCACGGTCTGTGTCCCCCAATTAGAGGCTAAGAGAAAAGGATTTTACGGTGAGTACACAAAAATCTCCTTTTTTTGGCATAAGTGTGAATCTGGGTGAAACTGGATGCACCCACATTTTTCGGCCCCGTTGACATTCAATGGGGCCGCAGGCACTTGTTAGTGCTTCCAGTTCTTTCTGTTTGCCTCTGATCCGGTTGTCACCGGTTTTTGTACTGAGATCAAAACTGCATTTTGTTGCGATTTTGGTGTCCGTGACAAAAAAGATGAACACCCTGATCAGGGGCACTCCGGGTTGAATAAAAAAGTGTGTCCGGCAGATTCCGGATCCCACTGGATCCGGACACTGAATCCGGGTTTTGGTCTGGTCATGCTCAGAACACAGTTCTAAATGACACTAACCTTAGGGGGCATGTTATTTGTCCCCGAATGCGGCTGAAAAAGGTACACAGCCGAAAGCAACTGTCTGCTCCTGCACTGGTATTATCATGGATCCATGAGACTGAATACGGCCATATAACCATATAAGGGAGGGAGCGGGGCCTAAGCAGTATGAGAGCTTCTGACTGCAGCTGGTGAGGAAACAATGTATCAGATTACTTCAGGCTACAGCATAGTACTGAGCAATGTCAGAATGTCAGGATCAGTGCAAACTCCTCTTTCCTTGGCACAAGTTTCTGATCTGTCATCAAGCTCCACACAGCTTAGTCACAATCTCTGTTAACCCCTTGACTGCTGTTACATTGCACTGCTCCCTATCAGCTGCTGGCCATGCCCACACAGCCATTAAAGGGAACCTGTCACCTGATTTTAAGTCCGTACACTATCTCTAGCTGTCCCTACACCTTCCTAGCAGCTCCCTATCTATCCCTTTCTTATCTAAAGTGTCCCTATTAAACATGTGTAAATGAAGTATAAACTTACTGCAGTCCCTGTGGTTGGGGGACTGGGTAGGCGTGGCCACGATGCCTTCATCACTCCTCCATGTTGTAATGCACACCCCGCTGGGCGGAATTATTCTGGGTCCTCTCTGCCCCCATTCTTTGGAATGTCCCGCCCTCTGTGTAGTTCTATGCACCGGCCGGACGTCACATCCGGCGCGGTGCATTATGGGGCCGGTCACGTGATCGGCCCTAGTGCATTATGGGGCTGATCACGTGATCGGCCCCAATGCATTATGGGCTTGATCACGTGATCGGCCCGGCTCCGCGCATGCGCAATGCGCTTCTTGAAGCCGGACCGATCACGTGATCAAACCCATAATGCACTGGGGCCGATCACGTGACCGGCCCCATAATGCACCGCGCCGGATGTGACGTCCGGCCGGTGCATAGAACTATCTTGTATCCTGTCTGGTCTGGAAATAATCCGCAGGGAACCGTCCTGATGCCGGGATAATAATAGAGAAAGAAAAATCCAGCGGACCGCACTTCCCCCGCTGTGTTATGGAGGTTTCTATGTGTGAATAAACAAGCAATTCTCGAAATATCCACTGGATTTTTCTTTCTCTAAAATAAGTCATATGGCACAAAAAAAGCATTCTCTTCTCTGCTATGTGACTCATCATTAACAACCAGTGCAGTATTTTTTTTTCTTTCAATGAAATGACATTTACATTTTAAAGTTTATTTTGCATATTGATGAAAATAATTTTTCTGGGGAATACAGCAATACTACAACACTTGGGGTATGTTCACATAGTGCATTTTTACTACGTTTTTGTTGCATTTTTACGCTAATGTATACTAATCTAAACCTGCATTTTTAATGTCCAGCAAAACGTATGTGATTTAGGGAAAATCCGTTCACACACATTGGTTTGTTTGTTTGCAGAAACTGAAACCTGTACAGGTTTTGCTGCATATTGAAAAGAATGACCATATCAATTCTTTTGTGTTTTTTGCTTCAGTCAAATGCCAAAATGCAGAAAAAACGCAGCGACCAAAATGCAGTCCAAAAAATACAGGGAAAACGCAGCAATTCTCCTACCAAGAGATCTGTAGATACTAGAAACCTGCACAGGTTTTGCTTTGTTTTTTGCTGCAGCAAAAACGCCCTGTGACCTTAAAGATGTTGATTATCATTTCTTGGCCCTGCATGCCCAAATATTCAGTTTGGGAGGTTTGTTCTTACAGACATATTCTCTTTAGATGTATAATACATATGGGTCTCCCCAATGAGTGGCAGGTTGGTTAAAATTCCTATAGAAATGATTGTGAATTCCGACTGCCCCTCCACTGCCAGAGGCGTGTACCAGGGTCCTGTTCTTGAGATAGATGAAGGTCCCATTGCTGGGTTCTGCATCTACTATGCAGTTATGACATATCCTGAATACTCATATAACCCAATCTGTAATAAAAATTCACCTAAAAGATACAATTTTATTAGAAGGTAATTTCTCTTTATACACTTTCAGAATCCAGAAGATTCCTGTTGTACGCTCGCCAAATGGAAATCCGTGGAGTTGACATAGATAACCCATATTACAACTACATCATCTCTTTCACTGTCCCGGATATCGATAATGTGACTGTAGTAGACTACGATGCTTTAGAGCAACGCATCTACTGGTCAGATGTCCGCACACAAACCATTAAGAGAGCGTTCATCAATGGCACTGGAGTAGAGACTGTAGTTTCTGCAGGTAATAACCTACATGTGTCTTTTTTGGACTTTACCATTAGAAGTCTATAAGAAGTTTTATGTATTTCATTTTTTTCTTTTTAAATATTGTCGTTTTTAATAATTTCAATGAATGACCTTTACATAGCGTTTTTGCTTTTCCTCTATTTGAGACTTGCCGAATGCTCAAGGTCTGGCTGTCGATTGGGTGTCTAGGAACCTCTACTGGACCAGTTATGACGCTAATAAAAAAAAATCAATGTGGCTCGCTTAGATGGGTCTTTCAAGAATGCAGTCCTCCAAGGCTTGGACAAACCCCATTGCCTTGTGCTGAATCCACTGGAGGGGTGAGCTTCCACTTTATTTGGATGAGTTTTAGGTGATAATTGTTAGAGATTACATTTATAAGGTAATGTGTTCCATTTTTTTAAAGGGGTTGTCCAAGCTTGAGCACAAGGCTACAGTCATGTTACTTGACTGCAGACTTGTAATTGCTAGTGAATTGAGCGAGACCAGACACGCTTGGTTGGAATGTGTCCAGAAAATCGCATTCTTGCAGTCACATGACAGGCCTCTCCTGGCAATGGAAATGCTGACCGGCGCACAGATAGTGTCCGCAGACTAGTTCCCCATGCCTGGAAATCCCCTTTAAGCCTCTGTGTCGTTTTAAGTAATGGTTCATCAATTCTCATTTTTCTCCAGAAGAAAAAAAGGTTTAGTACTGTTAGCCAGTTGAAAAAATATTGATTGCTCTCAGTGGGAAAAACAAAATAATAATCATCTAGTTGTGATTCCTCTTAATGACGAACAAAAATAAAATAAGTGATGTTACAAGGCAAGCTTTCGAGACGTCTCAGGTCTCTTCATCAGGCATGGTATGACATGATATTTTTAAGATACACAAATATATACATGCACAACCAGAACTGATGACAGTTAAAATAAATGAACATTTAAATAACTACACCGAGCCTGGAGAGGATCATGAACATGAACTTCTAAAACACCATGACAATTTCAACAAATTTCATCCCACCATAAACTTGACACTGGACCACTCAAAAACAGAAATCGCTTCCTGGATACCACCATAAAAATCTAATGGTTCATTTCATACATCGGTGTATCGGAAACCGATTGACTGTCCCACATACCTCAGATGGGACAGTTTCCACCCGAAACACACTAAAAAGTCCATTGTCTACAGCCAGGCCCTCAGATATAACTGTATTTGCTCCAACAAGCGGACAGAGATGAACACTTAAACCAGCTAAAAAATGACATTTTTAAACCAAGGCTACCACCCCACCTCCATTGATGATCAGATCACTAAGGCCACAAGAATCCCTACAAGTCAAGCACTCCAATACAGAGAAAAAGAAGGAAACCATTGTGTTCCTCTGGTGGTGACCTACAACCCACAGCTTGAGGTACTGAGGAAAACTGCCAAGAAACTTCACCATATCCTACACAAGGATGACCGACTAAAATTAAAAATAATATTCAAAGACCCTCCCTTGCTAGGCAGCCTCCCAATTTAAGAAACATCATGGCCTAAAGTTTGATGCCCTCAGATACACCACGAGGGACTTATCCATGCAATTTGAAGAGCTGCAAGACCTATGCTCACATAGACACCAAAGACAGGATACAGGTCCCCAACACACAGCAGGATTATAAGACTCCTGGTACATTCACATGCTCATCTTTAATGTGGTGTACTTAATTATGTGCACTATATGTCAGGTGGGGCTTTTTATATTGGGGAGACAGGACAACGGCTAAGAGTAAGGATGAGGTCTCATCGTCACACAATTACAGGCAAAAAAATCCATTTACCAGTAGCCAAAAACTTTTGTGGTTAAGGAAATAACATTGAAAATATGAAAGTTGCAATATTGAATGGTCATTTCAAATCACAGAGACATCGAAGGGTCTGTGAATCCAAGCTCATTAGAACTTTTTACTGTATCCAAACAGGGTTAAACATATCTGACAGATTTATGGTTCATTATCACATTTCAAGAATGTTTTTCAGAGACACTGAGGACACCAGGTTTACATCTAAATTAGGGTCATAAAAACTTTCACATCACTAAGCCTGGCTGATTAAGGATCCTCTCCAGGTTCTGTGTCTTTATTTATTTAAATGTCCATTTATTTTAACTGGCATTAGCGCTGGTTGTGCATATATTTGTGTTTCCTTAAATATCTTGTCATACCTTGCCTGATGAAGAGACCTGAGAAGTCTCGAAAGCTCGCCTTGTAACATCAATTATTTTATTTTTGTTAGCCATTAAAAGGTATCACAACCGCAAGATTATTATTTTGTTTCTCCCACTGAAGCAATCATCATTTTTATCTGTAATAGTGGAAACACAATCCACTGTAAAATTTGTGAAGCCAAACATATAGCATTGTATTTGTGAGGTTCTCTTCACCAAGAAAGTCCAGGTCAAAAGACATAGTGGGATATCAATAATGCCTACTCCTTACAATGAAAGGATTGGGAAAGCAAGGTGTGTTACAGTCCGCGCTGCCAAGTCCCCACAAATCACCAGGAATCCAATTTGGATAGCAAAAGTTCTTCTTTATTTCCTTTCCTACGCGTTTCGATGCCTCCCCTGGCACATTCCTCAGGGATATTCAATATTGACTTGGCAGCGCGGACTGTAACACACCTTGCTTTCCCAATCCTTTGATGGTCGTTCCACGTGTGAGTGGTCGGTGGAGGTCCTGCAGCAGCCAAATAAAATCCTTTGCCTTCAAACCAGTTGTGGGTCTCACAACTGGGCTAGGTGAGTGAACCTTGTTTTACCACCCACGTTTTGAGTGTCTTGAGTGGTAGGGCACTATTGCTCCTCTTGTTCCCCCACCTCTTGTCTTTTTGATACTCCTTACAATGGACAGTCTTCGACATGGCATATTTATCACAGTAGTTCATGATGTTTGATAAATCTGACATATTTTAAGACTATCTACGTTTACATCAACTATTAGTTGGGAGCGACTTTGTGCCAAAAATTTAATAACAAAGTTTTGGTGCATTTTTTTGGCATATGGTGGTGTTAGACCATTCCCCTTATCAGCAAACCATGCCCCTTAAAAGAGGACCTGTCACCATCCCTGGTGCTATGCTAACTGAGTGCAGCACTGAATGTAGGTGTCTGCTTCATTCAGGGAAGGGGTCCCCCATGTCTCTAGTGTAGTCCCTGCAAGTTGTTAAAAGTTGTTAGAAAATGTCATGGATTTCCTTCTATTTTTTTTTTTTTTTTTTTCTTTTCCAAGGATGGGATGCACCGCCCATCACTGATGATGACTTGCTTGTCATCAATGACTTTTATCTGGATCATCTGGTATATGTGATATATAAGTTGTGGTTGTATGACACATGTACTACCCTGATGACTGTGCCCAGAGTGGTATTGAAACGCGTAGGTGGAAATAAAGAAGGGGGGTCTTTTACCTAAAGACTTGTGACTGATTATTTCAAGCCCTGGATATGAGCCCTTAGCGATGACACATACAGGAGGCTGAACAAGAGAGGGCTGGAGGTGGGGAGGAGGACAGTCACATAAAAGAGGCTGAACAAGAGGTGGCACAGAGAGGGCTGGAGGCGGGGAGGACACCAGCAACAGCTTACAGGGGGGCTAGAGACATGAGGGACCCCTTCCCTGAATGCAGCAGACACTCTGCATTCAGTGCTGCATTCAGTTAGCATAGCACCAGATGGGTGACAGGTCCTCTTTAAGAGTGAGGCTACACCCTGTGTCACACAAGATACCTTAAGTGTCTAAAACAACAAATAATTAAGGTAAAAGAAACAAGAGTTTTTTTCAGCACTAATTACATTGGAATTCTGGCACATTTAGCTTCATAAATGTCTGACAGGGTCATGTATGGAAATGTTTGCTCCCAAACATTTACTCCATATTTGATTAATTGCTGTCATCAAGTGAGGTGACTTTCTTCATAGAACTATTCTGGTTGTCGTAAATAGTGCTCCAACTACTGTGTTTTCTGATCAGGGTTAATAGTGTAGGCCTGTCAGGACAGTCCATCGGTATTGTGGTATTACATTTCCTCAGCTACAAGTAGTGCTAAACCTTTCCTCCGCTATCGTCAGAAACTTAACCTGTAATGTTATCTGATTGACTGAGGTCTGGGGTGCTAACAAACAAATTAGCCCTTGGCCTCATTCAGAAAAAAACAAAAATGAAAAATTGCCAAACTTCTCTTACACACTGAAAACCAGATAGCGCTCAGATCAACTTCATTTTTTTGTCATAGACACAATGATTGGATGGAAAGAATAGACATTGGTGATGAGGAAAAGTTTGGTATCCAGGTTCGTATTATTCTCACCAAATACTTTTTACTATTCGAATATTATCTTGAATACTAAACCCAACACAAGTCAATGGGGAACTCAGATATTTGTGCATTGAATCTTCTAGACAAATATCAGAGTTCCCCATTGACTTGCATTATGTTCACTATTTGGGACAAATATCCAAATGATAAAAAGTATTCGTTGGACTTATCCAAACCCGAATACCGAACTATTTGCTCATTAGTAATGGGCATGTCTCCGTAGGGGGGGCACACAACATCTACTCTTAATGAGATGAACAGTCCCCATTGCAGTTCTACCAGATTGCAGGTTTCTGCTTTTTATCCCAGTAGTTGCTTTTATTACAGATTACCTCGTACTCTTGTGTTTGGTAAAATTACAGAAATATGACTGACTTTACTATAAGCAGGGGGGTTCATTTTGGGGCAGTTGGTGTCACTCGTGATGGATCTCTCACCGCTGTCATTTCGGCTTTTTTGCACCTTTGATGGAACAGTAATGCTATCACAGATGTGAACAGAGAAGTTCCCAGATATCGATCCATCTGTAAAGTGTAAACTAAATCACCATGTAATAAAGAACTGATCAGGAGCGGACCTACCATGGTGCAGCTGGTTCAGCTGCACCAGGGCCCCGACTGGCTAGGCTGCCCCTCAAGCCTGCAGCCGACCTCCGTAACCCGATGTCAGAGGAGAGGAGGGTCAGGCAATGGAAGCTTCCTGCTTCCCTTGCCTGATCCCGCCCCTCCTCTCCTCTGCCCCCCTGCCGCTCCAGCTCCCAGGAATGCACACAGCGCGGCTCAGCAGGTAGTAGAGCCGCGCATCACTAATAAACGCCCCCCTCCCCCTTGCACCTTGCCGACGGCCACCAGCACCAAACCCCACCCCCACCCCGCTCCTCACTGACGGCCACCAGCACACCCGCCCGCTCCTCACTATGGCTGCACCAGGGCCCCCTGGGCTCAAGGTCCGCCACTGGAACTGATGTATAGGCAAGGGGCAAAGCAAAACCTCCTCTCTCATTACTGGAAATCCTGTCCTCTGTCTGCCATTTACTGACTTACTTACTACGATAATGTTCTCTATAGGAGGATATAACTCCATAAATGATCATCATATGGACATCTTTGGGGGATCCATGTGCTCTGGCTAGATTTGTTATTCACCAGGTTTAGCGCTTGTAAAAGGATAGAAATGAAGTAAAGGTAATTCCTTCGGTAAACACACTGAGATCCCGGGACGTCCACTGGAGGTGTTACATAGTTTGGCTGGGATGATTTCGGCATTGACATTCTTCCACTATTAATTCTAATCTGTTTAGTGAACATCAGAAGTTGCCTGGGGTTGTTTTTTCTACAAACTAACTGGCTGCAATTCACATTTCTGCCTGCAGGGGCTCTGTGGCACACAGGAAAATGTGACTACTTTTGGTTGCTTTTCTGTCCCTGGCTGGCCTGCATGTGGGGGTGAACCAAGAGGTTTCCAGTAATGTGGAAATAAGCAAAGCCATCTGTGTGGGAGAGCTGGGTTCATTACAGGAAATTAATGTGAGGAAACTGTGGATCAGACACAGTGATAATGTCACGCAGACCCCAAAACACATCCAAGAATTCACTGGCCGCTTTCAACAAAATGACTATTTAGAGGTCCAGACTTTCATCTCACCTATGTGCATGATGGCCGGAAATTCTAGCCGTATAATACTGCACATATTCTACATCTTGTACTATGGAAATCTGCTGCTCGGTTTATTAGATGAGTGGAAATGTGCAGACGTTACCTTGTGGGGGAATCTTCCTATTACTTCTCCAGTGACTGTGGAATCTTTGTGTGATCTACCGCCTCTTCTCCACCTGATAACAGGAGCTTTATAAAATAAAGGGGTGATAAAAAAGTAAAAAAAAAAAATCCAATGTCAAAAACATCAAAGTAGCAAAAAGTCAGTATTTCAACACTTTACGCATAAAAGGAGAAAGCTGCCTTGCTTTGGTTTAGAAGAGATGAAAGAACTAGCAAGGGTTTGTTACATGCTGACATCTCGTGTTAAAGGTTCCCTAAAGGGATTTTCTCCATGTTAAAGGGTTGTCATCAATAACTGAAAAGAAGGTAATACCGTATATACTCGTGTATAAGCCGACCCCCTACTTTTGCCCCCAAAAGCTGGTAAAAGTTATTGGCTCGCGTATAAGCCTAGGGTATGAAATGCAGCAGACCCCATTTCCCATTATATAGCCCCCCGTCACTGGTATATAGCACCCCTCAGTAATGGTATACAGGCCCCTCAGCAGTGGTATTATACAGGCCCTCAGCAGTGGTATACGGCCCCTGTGCAGTAGTATACAGGCCCCTGTGCAGTGGTATACAGGCCCCTGTGCAGTAGTATACAGGCCCCTGTGCAGTGGTATACAGGCCCCTGTGCAGTGGTATACAGGCCCCTGTGCAGTAGTATACAGGCCCTGTGCAGTAGTATACAGGCCCCTGTGCAGTGGTATACAGGCCCCTGTGCAGTGGTATACAGGCCCCTGTGCAGTAGTATACAGGCCCCTATGCGTAGTATACAGGCCCCTGTGCAGTGGTATACAGGCCCCTGTGCAGTGGTATACAGGCCCCTGTGCAGTGGTATACAGGCCCCTGTGCAGTGGTATACAGGCCCCTGTGCAGTGGTATACAGGCCCTCTGCAATGGTTACAGGCCCCTGTGCAGTGGTATACAGGCCCCTCTGCAGTGGTATACAGGCCCCTCTGCAGTGGTATACAGGCTTGTATCTGGCGCCCAGCAGTGACACACAGCCCCCCTCCTTATTATGTGTCCCCCAGGCTGCGGCACCTGTTAAAATAACAAACGTTTCATACATCACCTTTCCGGCGCCGCTCCTCCGCTCCCGGCTTTTCTTCCTGCTTGTGCCGGCTTCTAGTGCTGTGACCGGGCGCAGGAGATGACGTCATCGGCTGCGCCCGGTCACATGACACCGCACAAGCAGGAAGAAGCCGGGAGCGGAGGAGCGGCGCCGGAAAGGTGATGTATGAAACGCTTGTTATTTTAACAGGTGCCGCAGCCTGGGGGACACATAATAAGGAGGGAGGGCTGTGTACCACTGCTGGGGGCCAGTGTATTGCAATATGCAGACGCGCAATGCCCCCAGACACTAATGAGGCGGCCCCACGTGACCGCCTGCAGTCACCGCGGCCCCCTCCTGCCTCCTCAGCCCCCGGTCACAGCCCCCCCCCACAGCAAATACACCGTGACTCGTGTATAAGCCGAGGGGGGGGATTGGCTGAAAAACTCGGCTTATACGCGAGTATATACGGTATATAGCAAGCTCTCCAAATTTATTTAATACCATCTTTTCAGTTAGCCATTAAAAGGTATCAACTACCGAGGACTTTCAGATTTTAATATTTTTCTATTTACTGGCTAGCATGGTATAAACCTAGATTTTACTACTTGAGTATTAATACTATTCACAGATCTAAGAGGTAGGGTTTCTCCCTTTGGAGAGTTTCAGGTCAGGTCTGGCTCCAGAGGACCATTGAAAGGTGTTTAAGTCTCCTCATGCTGGTGTGCCAGACCTGACACGTCACTCTCCCCAGGAGGAACCTTACCCTTTAGTCCCCACTTAGCCTCTCCTCCAGGGCTGTGGAGTCGGTAAGCCAAACATCGACTCTGACTCCAACTCTTCAATTTTCCTGAATCCCAACTCCAACAAAATGCACTCCGACTCCATAACCATGGCTGTGAAGCCAGTAAGCCACACCTTCAACTCGATTTCGACCCTATCTCCTCAGTTTCTCTGAATCGACTCGGACTGCACCCAAGATGGGCACTGACTCCACAGCCCTGCTCTTTGTAGCCAAATCAGATCTCATACTTTCACTGGCAAACTCCCCAAAACACTGTGTCTGAAAATTGAGATTCTGATTTGCCTTATGTCCTAAGTCATATGATAAAGGCCCCTTTAC
Source organism: Allobates femoralis (assembly GCA_033576535.1). Classification (NCBI taxonomy): domain Eukaryota; kingdom Metazoa; phylum Chordata; class Amphibia; order Anura; family Aromobatidae; genus Allobates; species Allobates femoralis. The sequence continues at coordinate 620,854,919 of JARQOC010000002.1, forward strand.
ACGCTTCAATGTCTCAGCGATACCCGTCACTTGGCCGAGATCGCTGGGACATCGTTTACTGATCGCTGCTGAGGTGTCACACAACAGATATCATGAACGATGTAGCAACGATTCAGCGACAAGCGAACAACACTTGCGGTCATTTGGTCGCTTACGTGCTTCAGTTCTGAATAGGTGAAGTTGTAAACGACATTGTTATCAAGGTGTCACACACACCGATGCTCCAGGTTGAATGGACAACAGGTTTTCGAACATATTCATAAATCTACGATCAACGACTTATCGTTGATCATATCTAGGTGCCCACACAACGACGTCGTTACGATGACTTAACGACATCGTAGCAATGCCCAAAAGCCATGACATTTCAACGATAACGTTAACGGGGCCTTAAGGCTCGGGAGAGGCTCAATAATGACTTTTAGGATTGCTACTTCCAATAGGTGGCACTAGAGTTCAATTCCTCTCTGTAGAGGTAATTTGCATTTTGAATCTTATTCACACAATTATTGTTTTCTCACTATAGTTGACAGCTGTCTCACATCTATCTTTGCTATATGGACTGAATCATTGGGATCCTAAAAAATACAATTACTGAAGCTTTTATGACATTTCATTGTAAATCCATAGACATTAATGTGGAGTTGCCACCCTCCCCATCATTTGCAGAAATAGCCTATTTATCCAGATGATCATTAGTGAGGTTAGACATTGATGTTGGTGGAGAGAGCCTGGTTCACAATTTCCATTCTAGTCCTTTCCACAGGTGATTGATGTGGTTGAGGTGAGGACTGTGTGTGGCCAGTCCTGTTCTTCCACACAGACCTCCTCCAACTATGCCTTTATGAACCTTGATTTGTCCTCCAGGGCACAAGTCATCCAACAACAGAAATTGTCTTCCCCAAACTTACCATAAAGATCTAAAAAATGCCTCAATGTTCTAAAGCATTAAGATTTCCCTTTACTATAGCTAAGGAGTCTGGGCCAATCCCTAAAAATAAACCACATTGTTATTCCTCCTTCACCAAACTTTGCACAATGCAGTCAGGTGGGTAAAGTTCTAGTAGTTTCCAAATGCAGACTCGTTCAGAGAAGTGTGATTCTTCACTCCATGGAACAGTGGTTGTTCTGCTCAAGTTCTTTTGGTGGCGTGCTGTACACCACTATATCTGCTGCTTGCCATTGTGCTTGGTGATGTAAGGCTGCCATGCGCCCTTGTGCTGATGTTAATTTCAGAGGAGGTTTGGACTCTATAGTTATTGAGTCAGCAGAGCGCTGGTAGCTCTATGCTCCTTATCACTTGGTGACCCCACTATATACCTTTACTGGCCTGCACTTCGAGTTTCTGTGGTTTTTAAACACTTCCACTTTTCAATTATTATCCACGTTTGATGATGTAATCTTTAGTAGGCAAGACATTTTATGAACTGACTTGTTACAGTGGTGGCTCCTACTACAGGACCATCTGTGAGCTCTCTTCAATGACACATTCTGGCACAAATATTAGTTAAAATAGACTACATGGTGCGGGGATAGATAATATACATTAGGAATGGGACTGAAGGATAAACCTGAAATCTGTGACCCTCCCAGGTCCAGCAGCAGTGGATTACCAAGGTGGCTGCTGGCCGTCCTTCTATCTGCTAGTCACATGCTAGTCACAGGGTCTGGCTAGTCATCAGGTAATAGCAAGGAGACAGAAATATATATGGACAAAGCCATCATGACTAGAAATGTGAAAAAAAATCCAGTGCTAAAAACGAGGACACCACAAGGTGTAAATATATGCCGGGATCTTATACATCACTATTGAGACCTCTATCCGCGGACCGGGTGACTTATTTGATTACCTTACGGGAGTTGCTGCTGTGTGTGTCGTTCGGAGCGGGATATCCGGTTAGGTATATTGACTTGTTGATCACATTTTACATACTATGTGAAACCGAAACGCGGTTGCACAATGCACTTTTAATGAAGCTGCAACTTCAATGATTTTGTGTTTGCCAAGGACAATAAAGGAGGGATTTTTCCAAGAAGAATTTAGCGCTGGATTTTTCTCATTTTTAGACTTTCTCATCACATTATGAGTTCCAAGCACATCTTCACATAAAGGGTGAGCTGATTATTTTTTGTACTATCATTACTAGAGTTGCGAAATAAATATGGCAGTGGAGTCTGTAAGCCAAACCAGCGCCTACAATCTCCTCAATTTCCCTGACTCCGGTTCCAACTCCAAATCCACGACTCTGACTCCCTCATACATGGCTCATGTTTAGGTGATAGATTTATTGTAGTACAATGTGAACATCAGGCTTTTACTCATTATTATGAAACAATAATCAAGCTATTTAGATAGAATATAATAATAAAATTCATAATAATAATCAGCAAATTCTGCGTTGAACTACGGGACCCAATTTATTATAGGAATTGGAGTCTGTCCATTTTATACCGACTCCACCAAAATAGTCACGGACTCCACGACTCCAACTCTGACTTAACAGCCATGGAAAAAAATACCCAAGACCTTCTTTGACTACCAAATCAAAGTCCTGTGAACTGTCTCCTACCTACTTCATCATCAGCTCATTCTTTTGAATTATGGGTCCAGCACAACGTCATTGTTGAGAAATGACCTACATGACATCGAGCCGGGCCTGCTAATCAGATGGAATATTGCCAGTTAGAGAAAGATTTACACGGCTCTTGTCCGTCGATCATAGACAGCCAACATGGCCAATAGACCGGCGTTCTACGACTTTTTGTTTTGGCCTTCAAGCATGTCTGTGTTCCATTGACTAGCAGTGTGATTACTTAGTATTGTGCATGATTATGGAGGTGTTCTTCTATCTGCAATATGTGAGGGCTCTACTGTTATTTAAGGTTTAATATTGGACTCTGTGTGAATCGAGCATGTGTTGCCCTAGAAAAGACTGAACTATTTTTTCTTCTGTGGGTGGCTGGTATTTTCTTTACTGTCATCGTAGTCATCGTGCATGCAGTAATCATGGTCAGAAATATTGAGGAATGGTTGTGGTTTGTGTCCACATTCAGTTTAGGTAATTGCCTCAATGTGATGTGTGAGGCTCCTCTTATTTTGGGCACATGTGGATGGACTGGAAATAATCATTGTGTTTCTTTCAGGAAACTTTACTGGACAGATGGGGAGAACATCAGCATGGCTAATATGGATGGCACAGAGCAACAGGTCCTCTTTACAAAGCAGAAAGGACCAGTTGGTGAGATTTTAAAGCTGAAGTTCCCCAGTCATTTACTGATTCTACATCATAATTGTATGAATATCTGGTGCCCCTTTCACAGACATTTTATGCAGAAGGAAAAGAATTGAATGCAATTCCCATCTACAATATATACATATATTTTAAAACTTATGCATATACCGTAACTAAGGATCATACTATTCACTTAGTCATTTTTTCCTTTTGTTTGCAGGCTTATCAATTGATTACCTTGAGAAAAAGCTTTACTGGATCAGTTCTGGAGTTGGAACCATCAATAGATGTAACCTGAATGGGAAAGGACTGGAAATTTTACTTACTATGAAAACTTATCTGGGAAAAGCAACAGCTTTGGCGATAATGGGTAAAGTACTTAACTAAAACTGTTAATGACTCTGTGTAGCTTAACTTTACTTAGGAGGTTTGTACAAGAGCACTAGATGATGTTCTGTCTATGCGAAGTAATCTAATTTACTATACTTAATTTTTAAATGTATCCTAATGTTTTGGCTTCATTGTGCCTTTTCCATCATGGCAGCTCTTCTCCTCCATTGGTCCACGCACAGAAGAACACTTTAGCCCCATTCATCAATTCTTTTCTGCAAGAAAACAAGCTTTAAAAGGCCTTTGAAAGTTGCAGTTATTCTGCGCTAAGTGAAGCTGTGCAAAAATGTAGCAACTTTTGGAATTGTTACCCAGCTCCAGCAAAGTGGGCACAGCTGGGTAGCGCCACGGGACAATGGTCATCCCCACTCATCAAATTTATGACAAGCGGAGGTGTTCTCTATTCCACAAATCAACTCCAGTCATTGAGTGGATTAAAATTTGTGGTGAAGAGCACACAGAGGTGCACGGTACTTTGCACTTCACCTGGTCAATTAATATGAACCTCTAATAAATCAGGCGACTCACACTCCACCCTTTCCCTCATGAAGACCAGCATGAAAAGATTTTGGTTAAAACCTTATTTAAAGAAGACCTTTCCCCAGTTTGAGCATGATAAGCTTTGCTGCAAAGGACAGTTTTTACTTTTTAATTTCTTCTCTCTGTTGCAGATATACTATTTTGTGATATTTAGGTTATAATTAATATCATTGTTAAAATGAGCGTTACCAGAGATTTTTCTCTGGGTAGTGTCCTTCTTCCCCTGAATGAAGTTGACCTATCATAAAGGCAGAATTGCCATGCAGGGAGAAAACAACATGCTTACCTCTTTTCACTTATGCCTGCTGCTACAGCATAGAGATACATAACTCAGCTGTGCTGTATAATTGCAAGCACTTCCATCTCACTGCACTCATTGTGGGAGGAAGAGGGAGAGCTGACTGCACTGAGAGATGACATCTGGCAGTTTTTGTAATGATAAGTAGCTCTGTTTTGTTGCATCCTTTACACAGCCCCTTCAGAGATCAGTGATGAGAGGAGGGTGTGTTTTTTCTCCCCTGCATGACACTACATGCTTATTTGTGCTCAATGTCATGCAAGGGATAAAATACACGTCCTCGTAGACAGATCTTTGGTAGTGCCCTATTGAATTAAACATAAATTGTAACCTAATCTTTACAAGTTAATATTTTGTTAAGGAAGAGGAGAAAGTTCAAAATACAAAATACGTTTTAGGCCCCATTCAGTCGGTGTTTCCGGTACTTGTGGTATCTCTGTGTGTGACGCTTTTTTCCTGGATGTCACACATACACATTATAGTCTATGGTGATCTTTACATGTCTGTGTCATTGTGAACTATACGTGTTCGTGTAAGCCACACAGGTCTGTATGAATCACATGGAGACGTGTCTGTTCTATCTGGCATCCTGGATAACAAGGGACAATACTAGTTTATGGGTCAGTGTAAACACATACAGCATGTGAATGGTATCTATGTGCCATCTGTGTGCTGTGGGTGTTTAAAGTGTAACTGCCGTTTTAAAATTTTTATTTAAATATAATGTGGAGCAAGTGATTATAATAAACTTTCAATTATACTTCATATTTTGTTTTTTTTTTACTAGGGAGTATTTTTTCTTTCCATACAGGAAACAGTGGAAATTTTGCTGCAATAGTTGTTTTGCATTGAGCTATTATTTGTTTCACAGCCCCATTCGATTTAGCATACTATAGTTATTTATTTTATAGTGAATATTTTGGCAGATCCAATCTTTAATATTTCTCTCTACCTCAGGTGACAAACTGTGGTGGGCAGACCATGCTTCTGACAAAATGGGAACGTGCAATAAGAAAGACGGGTCAGATCCAAGGATCTTGCGTCAGAACACCAATCAAGTGATGCACATGAAGGTTTATGATGAGGATATCCAGAAAGGTGGGAGCCACACTGTGGCATTATCTTATATACCAGTAATAATGGAGGTGGCCTTTTTTCCTCCTGACTTGTCCACTGAGCTCCTCTTTGTGCCACTTTCATCTTAGGAACCAACAATTGCTCTGTCAATAATGGAGATTGTTCCCAATTGTGTCTTCCAACCTCTTCCACAACAAGATCATGCATGTGCACCGCTGGCTACAGCCTGAAAATTGGGCAGCAGACCTGTGAGGGTGAGTACGGACGTGCTACTGATGTGCTACCGATTTCCTACTGACGTGCTACTGACGTCCTACCGACGTGCTGCTGTTGTCCTACTGATGTGTTAATGAGGTCCTACTGACGTGCTACTGACGTGCTACTGACGTGCTACTGACGTCTACTGATGTCTACTGATGTCCTACTGATGTCCTACTGATGTCCTACTGACGTGCTACTGACGTGATACTGATGTGCTACTGACGTTCCACTGACATTCTACTGACCTCCAACTCAGGTCCTAATGACATCCTGCTGCTTTTCATCTGACACTGATGGGTATTATTAATATGATGCTATGTAATGGGTTCTGGCTATTTCCAGCAGATATCTTTTGGCTCTTATGTTTGTTCATGGTGGGCCATATAAGTGTACATAATGTCTGACATATTGTGTTCACTGCTTCCTCACAGGGGTTGGCTCCTTCTTGCTGTACTCTGTACATGAAGGGATACGAGGAATTCCTTTGGACCCAACAGATAAGTCTGATGCTCTGGTTCCAGTGTCTGGTACTTCCCTGGCTGTTGGGATGGATTTCCATGCTGGTACGATTCCCTGCGTTTTGTTCAGTACTTGCCTTATTATTTGTTGTATTATAATGGAATTTATATCGTCCCACCATCATTCTTGACATTGGTGCATGGCTGATCCTACATTTTGGGGACTCTGGACTTTTCTTTTTTGATAGTCATTAGGAGAACCAAGGTTTGGGCATCTCCAATCATTTTGGCGAGAGAAGCTTCCACCAGACACTTGTGGAAGTGACTGCTCTTCTTCTCCCCATTGGAGTAAACATGAATGTTCGGCTGAGACACTTGCCTATTTACCGAGAAGTCAAGGGAGGTGTCGGTCAGCTAAACCCTCTCCCTTCAACACACATTCGGTAACTGTTGTCCAAACTCCCCATTGTACAGGAATGCTCAACTGAAGGCACCGGTGTGATCTGTGGGGAAGCCTCTATAAGTAGACTATCTTCAGGGAGAACAGACTATACTCAGCAGGTTGGATGGTTCGCTCCTTCACCCATAGAGATGGAGCTCCATAGACAATGTCAACCTTTCACATCTGGTTCGGCTAACTTTTTTATAATATGTAAGGCAGCCTTAACTTCACCACTTTTTTGCAAACATATGAGAATAGTATGATTCCTTTGCATTTGTCATTTTGTACCTTTTATAGTTTTTGTATGACTAAAATAAGATTTATATTCTTATTTAATTTTCTATTACATATTTATTACAGCAGGGAGCATCTGTTAAATGTATGAAAATTGTATTAGTGGTAAATTTATATTGGAAAATGTACATGTATTCTAAAAATTCTATAATATATGTTATTAATTGTTTTTTTATACTTCCTTAGAAAATGACACAATCTACTGGGTGGACATGGGGCTCAGCACCATCAGTAGGGCCAAACGAGACCAGACCTGGCGAGAGGACGTGGTTACCAATGGCATAGGGAGAGTGGAGGGGATCGCCGTGGACTGGATAGCAGGTTGGGCATGACACTACTCTGTGTTTGTGTCTG